>JAZHYW010013097.1:0-11186 GCA_037355805.1 Ixodes ricinus | reverse complement strand
TCCGTCAAGTCCAGGTTTGGATCCATCAACTAATCAACTACTTGATCGAACTTTATAAGTTCCCCATAAAATCTCGGAGATTGTATCTGTACCTATTTTATCACACTCTGATGATCGCACCAGTAAACGATTAAATTCTGTACCAGCGGCATTGCTCCCAGTTTAATGAGGAGCCTGTCATTCTCTGGCGATTTCAGGCAAGCGTCGCGGAGACCCTTCTCGCGGCTGGAAAAAAAACAGTCGGGAGGCCAACGTCTTCATTGAACCCGCCTGTAGAGAAGCGCAAAGTCGGTGAAAGTGCTCCCCAGGATGACATGCGTCTGAATGTAGTCGGTCACGTGCACATCTGGGGCAGCAGCAGGCTGCGATGCAAGTATTGTCCTCCAGCGCAGGATGGCTTTTCCTAGACCTACTGTTGCAAGTGTTATGTAAACCTATGCTACAAGTGAATATTGCAATTACTTTGTTGCCTACCACATGTGAAAATGTAATTTTGGTTTTGGCAGTAATGTCCGCAGTATCATTGATGACACGAGCTGTATAATTATAAAATAATATGCAAATAAAAAAACCTTGCTCTCGGTAAACTGGGCACGTAATTTGAGTATGAAACCATCATTGCTGATTTTTTCAATATTTCACAGATCTCTGGACATTAGAGGGTTAAATATGCTAACTAAGATGCATAGTCAGCTGGATAAGTGCTCAATTATCCTTTCATCAAACCGTCACCCAGTGTGTCCCAATTCCCTAGTTACGTTTTGTTTTACGAAAATTTAAGGTTCACGTAAAAAAATTTGTTTCCCATTTTCAAGTATCCTAACTTTTTCAATTACTAAGCACACTATTTTCGAAATTTTATTTACAATTCACTTAATGATGCGTTACTCATGCAACCATCCAATACGAGTGGCCATCATGGGAACCAAAGTATGTCGACTTAAGTTTTCAAACATGAAGAACATTCAGAACTACTTTCCAACCGGGAATAGAAAGAACGAAGTTTATACACCACTCTGTATGAGGTACAATGTCTAAAGATAACAAAATTGAAACTCTATAATTTTTTACTGACTGTATAAATCATCGTGCCCAAGTTAGGGGAGTGGGGTGCAACGATTTCCGACTTCGGTCAAACGTTAGTGGAAGTTGACCCTCTGATACTTCTGAAGTAAAGAACAGAAAACCGATTTCGCTCATGCGTGTCCTAGTTGTGGCGTAAAAAAACGTAAATATTGGCATTTCGGGCACCCCTCAACTCACTCCCAGTCTTCAGGGTCACACCTGGTCGCACTCCTAGTGACGTTATTCGGAGTGCCAAGTAGGTTCCCGTGTGCTCTCTCGGAGGACGCTTCCTCTCACTCTCTCTGCGGACATTAGCGGGCGTTATGCTACAGCTTAGAGCCGAGCGAGGTCGCGTAATCTTCTCGCCGTGGTTCCTTTCGGCTGCCACTTGGGGCTGCAGGTGGGGGATAAAAGCTCGACTTTTGCTTTGCGATTATGCAGCGGAATCGCCGACATTTTTAAGGAAGGAAGATGTGTTTCTCTATCCTCCGGGACACGACAAACAACGTAAAATTGACGAGATGCAAATTATTTTAATCATAAAATCGTTGCACCGCCCTTTAATGTGCCGGAACTTATACTATTCACGTTTAAGATAGCGCTTCCCAAGTTTACATAACCACATCAGAGCAACAACATCCTCATGTTGTGAACTTCTAAGCAATGCAGGAGTGTGTCACCATATAGGCCTTCTTCATTGCCAAAGCCTATGTTGATCGTATGCCCTGATCCTCCAACTTAAGTCACATTCTTGAATTTCCGCCAATTCACTCATGGAGCAAGCATGCTAGCTGTTGTGGTTAAGACTCCTACGAATCCCTGCTGAACAGTTCGGTCACCACCACTTACCAATCATACAAGAATCCGTGTTACCAAGTGTCGTTTGTGTCTGTTCACTTGGTGCCTACATGTCTGATTCAAGAAATTAGAGTAAAGACGCAGGCGAGCTGGTGACGAATCATAGTAGAAAAGCCCAGTGACAAGGAGCTAAAGGACAGAACAACACCATCTCAGAACCAGCACAACAATGATATAATTTGACACAGTCTTCCTCTCTCTTCACATCCCCTGGTCATCAGTAGGCGCCACATTTGAAGGTATCAAGAAAAAGGACACGTGCACGACTGCAGTCTTAAGCGTCCGGTGAATACATCACCACTAGACCAACAAAAACAGCGGTGTCTCATCGTCCAAAACAAACCATTAGCTCCCAAACAACGGCTTCGTACAATTTTGTGATAAACAAAAATAAAGAAATTTATAAGAAATCATCCCACTGGACAAAGAAAATAGACTAGAGAGACAAGAACGTCTGTGTCTCCTCATCCAAAGTCAAAGAGGGCCTACTAATACAATGTTCGGCACTGGTAATCTTAAGTGTCTCCTTAATAACCCTCTTAAAGGGATCTTTTTTTTGCTAACAACAGTCGTCTTAGCCCAGTCAGGGTAATAATTATTGCACTCACTAACATGGTTTACAATTTCAGAATTCTGATATTGTAGAGCATTTTAGTGAATGCAATAATTGTTACCCTGACTGGGTTGAGACGACTGTTGTTAGCAAAGAAAAAGATCCATTTAAGAGGGTTATTAAGAAGACACTTAGGATTACCAGCGCCGGAAATTGTATTAGTAGGCCCTCTTTGACTTTGAATGAGGAGACACAGACGTTCTTGTCTCTCCAGTCTATTTTCTTTGTCCAGTGGGATGATTTCTTATAATTCTCCTTTTTATTTTTGTTTATCACGAAATTGTACCAAACCGTTGTTTCGGAGCTAATGGTTTGTTTTGGACGATGAGACACCGCCGTTTTTGTTGGTCTAGTGGTGATGTATTTACCAGACGCTTAGGACTGCAGTCGTGCACGTGTCCTTTTGCTTGATACCTTCATATGTGGCGCCTTCTGATGACCAGGGGATGTGAAGAGAAGAAGGAAGACTGTGTCAAATTATATCATTGTTGTGCTGGTTCTGAGACGGTGTTGTTCTGTCGTTTTAGCTCCTTTTCTCTGGGGTTTTCTACTATAATGTCTGATTCGTTCCTAATTTTTATAGATGGCAGCGGACCAGAGGTCAAAATAAATGTCAGACAAGTGTGTCTCATAAAAGTATGTTTAAAACTCTTGTTGCGATTGCGCAGCTGATGCGCTGTGATTTCCATATTGAAACAAGTGTGAAGCAGGGTAATAATTAATTGCACAACACAACACATTCGATTTTCAGAATTAGCATTTTTAAACAATGACTAGCTTGTCAACATCCTTTTATGAGTGAACGTAAAACACCTATTCACATTTTTATGGCAGCCTGCTTCCCTGAAATTTAAATGACATTGCAGGGTTGTAATTTATAGCCTGATTTTAAATCTTCCACACTTCCTGTAGTAATTCTATACAGCACTGCGAATAAATAACGTTATGGAAGTGAAGATTTTCAATGAACAAAGAAAATTACCAAAAGGAGTTTGGGGAATTGAAACCATGACGGTTCAACTAGTTCGACACTGATGCCAAGGCTTCACATTATTCTAACCACTACCTAAACATATTTTCTTTTCTACTGAATTTATGTTTGTTAGTCACAAAAGGGGGCATATCTCATTAAAAGTGGGCATGGTTGCTGCCAAAGCAACACAACCCAATTGTTGTGACTTTGTATTAGAAACTGCGAAAACAAATGCTCAAAAGTCACTAACTAAAGCCTCACGATTCAAAATCTTAACTTAGCAAGGAAAGTTGCAACATCTCGAGGGACGGACCCAGACTCTAAAGCCCCTCAATATGCTAAATCGCTGAGTGAAATGTCAAGTGCTACAAAATTCGTGTACAGTGCAACACTAGGAAAACATGTGTTAAACTCACCCAGTGGGACGATCGTAAGGCATGCAGGAAGACCACCACGAAACTCCTCCGTGGTTTCTGGTGTTGCCTAAAAGAGGTTGCAGAACACACACGTTTGTTGTGGTATATTAGATAAAGAAACCTTTACTGGATACATATTCTTTCCACTTGTCTACATTATTTAAACTATGTACTTGCCAAGGACACTGTGAAATTTCATAATCAATGAGAAATAATTAAAGCATATGCTTGTACGCCTCACCAAGTTTTGTTATTACGAATGTAGCCTTCATAAACAGGGCAAGAATGATTAATAAATTGAAAGATAAAAACCGCCCCTCGTGATCATTTACGCCAACCCCACCATTGCGAAAAATATATGAACCCATCAAAAACACTAAATTAATAAAAAAACACTTAAACCATATAAATGTCCACATTTGAAAATATATTTAAGCATAATACATGCTTCAGAAGCTACAAATTATTTAAGTTCTTGAGCAGGATTAAGAAATGAAGACATTCTTCAAAATGCTCTAACAAGAGTACTGGTTACCAACATCCAAGTTTAATTTTATTTGTAGGTTGTGCTTTACGTGTGTCCATGTCACTACAATATAACTGGGCTTTTCACAATTGGTCGAGGTGGTGCATCCTCCACAGCTAAATGAACCACTATTGAAATGTATTTTTTTAATTACATATTTAAGCTGTGCAACCTTGTAGGCTCCATTGATGGCATATTGGCAACACAAGTTGGATTAGCTTCAATGGTAAAAACTGACGAGCTTGACATTATTTCAAAAGTAACGAAGAGAATTTTGAATTTAGAGCGACCCTCTGGTTCCACTGCAACTAAATTGTAAGGATGAGCCTAACATACAGGCCTCCTAATTTTACATGTGATAAGGTAACTTAAACAATATTTTGTCACTACTGCGGTAAACATTTGATGGACAGTTCATATGAAAAGCTGTAATTGGAAGAATATCATATATGGTTGCATTTATGTGTTTCCTGATTTTCATATGTTAAGTTATCTTAACAAAACTTTCGCACTAAATCGGTGAAACCGAAAATGCATATGACCATCATCAATTGTACCAGGCCCTGTTTCCACTGCAATATCATTGATAAAGGACGCGAACAATCCAAATCGAAAGTTTCGTTTACTTAAAGTTTCATTAAAACGTTTATTTAATTCTCATTTCTCTAGCCCGTTCCCTTGAGATATGGCTAGTGCTCGGCGCTCGCCCGTTCCCCTCGCTAAATTGGAACAATATATCCGTGTGCCGCTTGTTCATCAGGAGCCGGTGGAGCGCGCGCCGAGGGGCTCGAACCGATCCGTGGTAAAGTGGCGCCAGCAGCACCTGACGATAGAAAGTTACCATAATATCAGAGATGTGCGGTGCTGTTACGGGCCTAGTTACGAACCGTTCGAAGGTCGGCGAAGCGATACGACGCGGTGCCGAGGTGTCAATGTTCCCGCCACACAACCGGAGCTGCGATCAAGACGCGTAAAAAGTGCCACGCTTATTTGCTTGGGGGTTTGCTTATTTCGTGGGAAGGGTACGCCGATCGGTCGTTTTAGAAGTTAAGGCAGTAAATACGAGCATTGCTTGTTTAGCACGGCGATTTTCGTGCTGTACGCGGCCAGTCAATGCCGGCCTTGCGAAGCCTGCGAGGCTTAGGAAGGCGGGGTGGTGGCAGAGCAGCGGAACAGCCGGCGCGCTGGACCGCTCCCCGGCTTTTCGGCTGCTCTGCCACCACCACCGCCTTCGAGCTTCGCCGCCAGCGAGTAGCTCCGACGATGTATTGTGTGCCGCCTGGAGCCGTCACTCCTCCGCTCCGTTGCCAAGACATTGGCCGAGACTGGATGCTCCGAGTTCCAAATCTGGGAGCGCTCGCCATTTTCAAACGGAAGAGGCTGTAACACGCCACAGTTCAAGCCCATACCGGTTGATACCGCCTGCATGAGCGGAGCACAAAATTAGCCGGGAGGACAGCGCGGTTCACAGAAAACAGTAGTCTTGCGGCGTAATCCGTCGCACCCAGCAATGAATCTGCTACTGCTAGCGAGAATCCGCCAAGGCACTGTGAATGCACTTATCATGAAGGGGCCTTCATGGTAAGTACATTCAAAGTGCCTTGCCCTTGAGAAAAGCTTGTCTCCAGATGCGAACGAAATATTCCAAATGCCGGTGAAACTTGTGTGTCGGTCAGCACCTGGTTTTACTTTGTGTTAATGCGCGTGTCCAATGATCCTTCTCTTGGGGGAAAAACAGCATACTTCTAGCGTACTACTGGCGAACTTGGTACGCATAAACTTTCTTTGTAATAATTATTTGCTAAATTGGCCATAAGGAATACACTGACAAAAAGACAAACAGCGCGCAAAAAAGGGACAAAGTGAAAGTGCACACGGGACAAGCGCTGACTGTCAACTGAACTTTAATAAAGACAAAATCAGCAACACCGAACACATCATGGTGTGGTCAATAAACACGTGTTTAAAAATGCAATTTCTTTGCTTTGTAAATTCAGCGATGTCTGGCTGACACATCTCGTTCCTCCTTTCTTAATCGCAAAGGCTTCTAAAAATTCCCCACTCAATCGGCCTTTGCCCTTGGCAATAATCTCTGCCTTTTTGAAGATGGGTCGACACCCCCACCTGGCACAACGAAAGGACAAGTGCCCCCTTCCCTCTA
Source organism: Ixodes ricinus (assembly GCA_037355805.1). Classification (NCBI taxonomy): domain Eukaryota; kingdom Metazoa; phylum Arthropoda; class Arachnida; order Ixodida; family Ixodidae; genus Ixodes; species Ixodes ricinus. Next base: position 4,574 of record JAZHYW010013097.1, on the reverse strand, counting down.
CCGCTCCCACTTCGGGTTGTAACGACAGGTCATTCTCCCGCAATCTGTGGTTAACCCATCTGCACGTCTGAGCAATACAGTTTTTTTACCCGTATACGAAATCTTATAAACAACTTCCAACTTGCAGTCAACATATTGATTTCCGTGCCTTACCGAGCAAGTGGGGCCATTACCTTTCTTCTTTGCAACTCTAGGGCAAAGTTGCGCCAACTTCCAGGGGCAGAAAATACCAAGGGCAGTCGTACCGCAGCGCAACGTTTTTCAAGTTGTGTGAAATCTTGTGTAGGTACGGAATGACAAGCGGTCTTTTGCACGGCCTTTCTTTCTGGGGCGAGGTGCTCACTTTAGTTTCCTTAAAAATGCCTCCGCAACGTTCAATAAAGCCGATGTTGGGAAACCCGCCGCTCTTAGCCGTTGCAGTTTTACCTGCCGGTCAAAAAACTATGGTTAACACATGGTGACCCAACTTCCTGTGCGCGACCTGTTGGAAAGAAGAAGCCATACTTTTACTAACTTGGAGGGCGACCAGTCATATAGGAGAAGACCCTTCTTCGAGCGTGGGTGATAAGACCAGCAGGCGTGTCTAGCCGTGAGTTCCAATCTCAAATCCAAAAATTGTAGAAAATCCCCATCCTGAAGTTGATTAGTGAACGTGAGCCCCTCCGACTTTTTTTGTGAAAACATCTAAAACCGACTTGACGACACTTTCCTCAGACTTACTCTCAAACTTGGGTGTAGTTTTTTTTTTTTTCTAAACAACGGTATTTATTGGTCAGACGGGCAGATGCGCTAACCACATATTGCGGGAGCATGACCTTTCATTACAATCCAAAAAAGGGGGGGGGGGCACTTGCCCTTTCATTGATCTAGCTGCGGGTGTCGACCCAACTTCAAAAAGGCAAAGATTAATGGCAGGGCAGAGATCTAATGAATAGGGAAATGAAAGAAGTCTATGCGATTAAAAACAGAGGTACGAAATGCGTCAGCCAGACGTCGGTGAATTCACACAGCAAACAAAATTCTATTTTAGACACCTGTAGATCGATCACCTCGTGATGTGTTCGGTGTTGTTGATTTTGCTTTTATTAAAGTTCAGTTGAGAGTCAGAGCTTATCCTGTGTACACTTCTACTTTGTCCTTGCTTTTTGCGCGCTGTTTGCCCTTTTGTCAGTATGAACCAACTACCCCACATCACCAACACTAATGGAGTATACTCGCGGTGTACTTGTGGCGCGCTCCAAGTGTTCTTTTAAGTCACTATTCGGCTGTGTTCCCAGTACATTTCTAGTGATTGAGAAATTCGTGCTTTGAATATACTGTCCCGAATGAGAAATGATGAGGAAGCAAATAACTGGAGAAACTAAACGGTTATTGTGGCGAACTTGTGCCAAAAAAATAAATGAATGCCGAACAAGAGGCGTCTCTGGCGTCGATGACGGCGTAACGGCAGGATCGAGCGAAGGTGAAAAAGTGACTCCTGACTGCAACGCCGCGCCCCTTCCTTATGCACACGCGTGGCCTTCTGGAACAATCGGCGTACAAGGTTTGGCGCGTAGAACATTCGGACCTGCAACAAGCAACAAAGCTCACGAATTTACCAAAACGCTACATTGACAGAAACAACAAAAAGGCACGTCCGCTCCCAGGAATCGAACCTCGGCCCTTTGCCTGGGAGCGAAGCATGATAACTTTCTTTTCTTCTTTATTGCTCACGCACGATAACCGTTCGGCCACGGACGCGCATACTCGGAGACGCGCGTGGCATTTCTTCCCCCTTTAAAAGTGCATCGTCTCGATCAATTCAACATGCAAGAAAACAAAACGGAGCAAAACAAACAAAATAATGGGAAAGTATGGAGGCTGGTAAACAACAGTCCTATCAAGCGTAGCACGAGATCGCAGTTCACAGTCTTATCGAGCGTAGTACGCCCTGAGGCGCACGGCGTGGACAAAATTAGGTCGTGGTGGGCGGCGTGATGGTGTTCTTGTTCCGTCGGGCATCACCTCGTAGTTCAAGTCTCCCTGGTGGCGGAGTACTTTGTCGGGTCCAAAGTGGCGCTTCAGACGTTTCTCGCTTGGACGGCGTTGTCGTATCGGGGTCCAGACCCACACTCGGTCTCCGGGCTTGAAGCGAACGTCGATCCGACGAAGGTTGTACCGGGTAGAGTCGACACGTTGTTGATCCTATATCCAAAGTCCAGCGAGCTGGCGGACCTCTTCTACCCGTTGAGCAACAGCGTTAGCGTCGTCGCTGCAGTCGTGACCGGGTTCGTGTGGCAGCATCGAGCCGGGCATCGTATACATCTTTCGGCTATGCACCAGATGAAACGGAGTCACTCCTGTGGTGTCTTGCGCCGCCGTATTGTAGGCAAACGTGACGTAAGATAACACCTCATCCCACGTCTTGTGCCATAGGTCGAGAAACATTTATATATGTCGGCGATAGTTTTGTTCTGTCCGTCCATTTTTCTGCGGATGATACGCAGTGGTTCGACGGCGGCTGGTGCTACTGAGACGAAGGATCTCTTGAATTAGCTAGGCCATGAACGGTGATCCACGGTGGGTAATGAGAACTTCGGGGCGCCGTGCGGAAAGACTATGGACTGGAAGAGAAACTTCGCAACTTCAACATCCGTACCTGATAGAAGGACTTTCGTCTCGGAGGAACCAACTAGCCCAGCCTACCACCCTTCTTGGAGATCCGTTAAGGGGTATGCAAACTGGCGCCGTGGTCCGTGGACGTTTCACCGCTCCGTCAAAAAAGCCGGGGAGACTTCACTCTTCTGCAGGACACATCACGGCAAGCCACGGCGCCCCGCGCCGTGACGTGTTTCATGACAAAACCACTGAATGCTACAAGTCAAAGTTTCGTTCGTCAAGTCTTGCGTGGAGACTGGCTGGGCGACAGTCCCAACTCTCGGATGCGGCGAAACGTACGCATGGAGCACGTGAACAGAGGGTGGCCCAGTCACATCGCTTCCCCCTCTCTGACTCAACACGACTTGCCACGGATCGCAGTCGTGTTCAAACTGAAAAACGGAGAGGGAGCCCAGCTTTCTTTGACGGAGCGGAGAAACCTTCACGGACCACGGCTCCAGTTTGCATACCCCTTTACGCCTCGTGCGACGCCAATTTCTTTTTCAAGGAGCAGTTGCACGCTGCCTTCCAAAAGAGCTTCACCGCACATGGCCTCAGGCTGCACACGGCGCCGATATTAGCCTTAAATTGGAATAATTGTGCCGATACCATTTTGATCTGGCCGATATCTGTAAAGTATCGGACGGGTCGCGCCGACGTCATCCTGACATATCGTACCTGCCGCCGTTTTTCGTTGGGTGTGGAGAGTTGTTTGTGAATCGGCTATGCTGGCGGAGGTATTCGGCATTCTTGACCAACTCAAAACCGACCTTGAAAATGAGAGAAAATAAGCGAAACAGAATCTGCTTACTCCTAGCCCGAGAAGGACATACCAAATAAGTAGAGGGAGCTTAGCTCCATTGCCCAACTGCCTTCGACCTCGCCTTCTGTAAAGTCCCCTAACCTCCTTTTGTGCTTTCGCGTGGCTGTGAGCGAGCAAGACGGCTGTTTCAAATAAATCAGAGAGGTGGAGCGAAACACGTGACCTCTCTCCGCAGGACAAGAACGCTTGAACAAAAACGTGTCATGTGACTCGCTCTGACGCGACGGTGGGCAGACTGGCGCCGTAGTCTTCGCCCTTTGCCAAGTTATGGTGATGGGAAGGGGCGGTTTCCGAAATGCGCCCTTCAGTGTTCTTATGTTTGTGCGTTGCAGTCGCGACCGTGGTTTTTCGTCGAGAACGGCCGAAATACGTCCGTGCCAACTTTTCCCGTAATGGCCGCTTTCTTCGTCGGAGTTCATGAAATTATTCTGCTATGTTTGTTGGACGTGCTTCCACAAAACTGCTCATGCGTGACAGCGATACTACAGTTGAATCTTGTCGACCCTCCTCTTACTCGAGTGTCCCTCTGTGCTGCCCCAGTCGGATTACACGTCTATCCACGGATTACATAAAACCGCTTTTTTATTCGTAAGTACACAGCAAGTATGCTTGTGATAGTAGTCATTCTCTGTCTCAACAGGGAGTATTAGTATGTCGTTCCGATACCTCCGATACTCTAGAAAACGTTACAATATATGCGCAAAGGCGACGGCGAGGATCGGGTATCTTTATCGGAGTCATCGGAACGATATACTAAAGCTCTCTGATCTCCACGGTCCTTTGTATTTGATTTGTAAGGTTTGCTTGGCATGAAAACAAAGTAATTATATTTATATATTTGCTTTCCGTTCCACTAACGAGTATAACCTTCGTAAACGTGTCGATAACCAGCCGTGTGTAATGATAGTAGTTTAATTATTTCCGTGAGCAATTGAAAACAATTCCGTGTGTACGTGTATTCGTGCGGGGCGCGCTCTATATCTGCAATTAACGTGCAAGCCAATACTGCTGATATTGCCGATACAAAGCGAGCGCATAGGTGACGTTCAGCCGATATAGAGCAGAAGCATATGCGACATCTGGCCAATATTTGGCCGACAGTCCAATCTGGGCA
>JAZHYW010013096.1:0-26395 GCA_037355805.1 Ixodes ricinus | reverse complement strand
GCTAAATAATCTGAGCAATATATATACATATATATATATATATATATATATATATATATATATATTTTTTTTTTGCAAGGGTGAGAAATGGGGATGATTTTATAGACAGCGAGGGAGCGAGAGATATCGCGAACCGTTCGTAAGCACACAGCGCAGCCTCTCGAGCTGCCCGCACGTTCCCCCGTACCCAACCGTTCCTCGTCTTTATCTTCCTAACACTTCCCGCCGGTCGGGTAAAGAGCTGACATGGGTCAGATCAATGGGAGTTGTCCGGAATGCAGAAGGGCTTCATCCTGGCGACGTGAACAATGTCTGTGGTCTTCGAGCGATGATCCTGTGGAGGCGACAGCGGTGACACTTCATAATTCGTGGGGGAGAGGCGACGAACAACACGATAGGGTCCGATGTACTTAGAGAGAAGTTTTTGAGATAGCCCCGGCTGACGCAGCGGTGTGGCTAGGAGAACTATGTCCCCGATTTCGTAAGTGACGGGAGAGTGACTCTCGGCGTGGCGAAGCTGCTGTTGCTGCTGCGACTTGAAGGTGTGAAGGCGGGCAAGTTGACGAGCATCTTGGGCTCGGCTGATGATGTCGGCGGCAAAGCCACTCACCGGGTGGTGATTGATGAAGGGTAAGACGGTGTCAATAGTTGTGAGTGGTTCGCGGGCGTATAAAAGGTAGTAAGGGGAGAAGCCGGTGGTAGCTTGGTGTGCTGTATTGTATGCGTAAGTCACATAAGGGATGACGGTGTCCCAATTGGTATGATGGTCGTCGACATACATAGATATCATTTGTGATAATGTCTTGTTAAGGCGTTCGGTCAGTCCGTTAGTCTGTGGGTGGTACGCGCTCGTCCACTTGTGAACTGTGTTGAAGAGTCGTAAAATCTCCTCAAGAAGCTGAGCGATGAATGGCGTACCTCGATCACTGATGATGACTTGTGGTGCTCCATGACGCAGTAGGATGTTATGGAGAAAGAAATCCGCGACTTCCTGGGCAGTGGCCTTTGGTACGGATGTTGTCTCAGCGTACCGCGTCAGGTAGTCGACGGCCACAATAACCCATCGGTTGTTGTTGGCGGAGAGCGGAAAAGGACCCAAAAAATCGATACCAATTTTTTTAAAGGGAGTGTCCGGTGGAGCAATAGATTGAAGAGGACCGTGTGTCCTGGTCGTACGGCTTTTCTTTGTTTGGCAAAGGCGACATGTTCGGATGTATTTGTTAATGGTGCGGTACATGCCGTTCCAAAAATAGCGAGCACGGATGCGGAAGTATGTCTTGCTAAATCCAAGGTGACCAGCAGTCGGGTCGTCATGATGCGCTTGTATGATATCTCTTTGGAGTATTCGGGGTACAACAAGCAGCCACGGACGCCCATGTGGTTCGTAGTTTTTCTATACAGAACGCCATCATGAAGCGTGAAGAGGGTAGCATGTCGTTGCAGTTGGCGCGTGGAACGTGTGGTGGTTCCCAATAGGTAATTTATAATAGGTTTTAAATGTTGGTCCGATAGTTGAGCGTCGGCTACGTCAATTGTGTCCAAAGCTGCAGAGAGTAAAGGGGAGCCCTGGGGTTCCTGTCCAGAAGGCTCACTGGGCAGTGGACACCGAGACAAGCCATCAGCATCAAGGTGTAGCTTTCCAGACTTGTGGACGATGCTGAAGTCGTAGTCTTGAATCTTGAGGGACCAACGTGCAAGGCGTCCAGATGGGTCCTTAAGATTCGTAAGCCAGCAAAGGGCGTGGTGGTCTGTGACGATTCGAAAGTGAATTCCATAAAGATATGGACGAAATTTGGTAATGGCCCATACGACAGCCAAGCACTCACGTTCGGTGATTGCATAGTTACGTTCGCATTTTGTAAGAGTTCGGCTTGCGTATGCAATCACTCGCTTTGTATTACCAACGTTTTGCGCCAGGACAGCCCCTAATCCGTGACCGCTAGCATCGGTGCGTAATTCTGTGTCGGCGCCTTCTAAGAAATGTCCAAGAATCGGGTCAGAGATGAGGGCCCGCTTAAGAGAGTTGAAGGCGTGTTCTTGGGGTTGATCCCAGTGGAAGGCTCGGCCCATTCGAAGTAGCTCGTTGAGCGGTTCGGCGAGGTTGGAAAATCCGGGTATAAATTTTCGAAAATAGGTGCAGAGGCCAAGAAAACCGCGAACGTCTTTCAAGTTCTTAGGCACCGGAAATTCGGAGACGGCTTGAATTTTGTCGGGGTCAGGGCGAATTCCGTCGACACTGACCAGGTGGCCAAGCACTTTGATTTGCCGCGCTCCGAATCTGCACTTCTTGGAGTTTAGTTGTAGTTTAGCTGCACGGAAACAATCGAGAACTTGGCGTAGTCGGCGAATATGCTCGTCAAACGTCGCTGAAAAGACAACAACGTCGTCCAGATAGCATAAACAAATGTTCCACGTAAGGCCTCTAAGCAAAGTGTCCATCATCCGTTCAAATGTTGCAGGGGCATTGCATAGTCCAAATGGCATTACATTGAATTGGTAAAGGCCATCAGGAGTGATAAATGCTGTTTTTGGTTTGGCGTCATCGGAGAGAGGGATTTGCCAGTAGCCGCTGCGTAAGTCCATAGAAGAGAAAAAGGATGAGCCCTGAAGCGTGTCTAAGGTGTCATCAATTCGAGGTAACGGGTAGACGTCTTTTTTTGTGACTTTGTTTAGGCGGCGGTAGTCAACGCAAAATCGCCATGAACCATCCTTTTTTTTAACGAGGACTACAGGGGACGACCAAGGGCTGGATGAAGGTTCGATTACGTTTTTCTTGAGCATGTCAGCGACGTTTTCTTGTATCGTTCGGCGCTCCACTGGTGAAATTCTGTAGGCTCGACTCTTTACTGGAGTTGCCGTACCGGTGTCGATGCTGTGGTTCACAGTCGTTGTCCTCGTGAGGGCACGTCGGTCAAAATCAAATAAATCATTGTACGCGGTTAGCAGAGTGGAGAGAGCCTGATGCTCTGTGTTGGCCAGGGAAGGGTCGATCATTTGAACAGTCTTGCAGCTTGAAGGAGTGGCAGAAGGTGCCCGGGGAGAGATGTTGAGAGCTCCCGGAGATAAGGCGGCAAGTGTATGCTCGTCATACCTTTGAATGGTGGCGACACGAGATCCCCGAGGTAGCATTAGCACTTCCGCCGAAGGGTTTGTAATGCATAACTGGACTCGTCCTGCTTTTTGTACGGCAATTGAGTAGGGTACAAGAGCGGCTTTTTTTTCAAAGGTGGTGAGAATGGGCTCGACAAGGCCGCAGGAACCGCTAATGGCCGATTCACACGACGGACTGATCCGCGGACGGATTGATCACGTGACGACATGTCCGCGGATCGTCCGTCTCCCAAGCGCATCCACACGAGGGACACGACGAGCAGACGCCAGCGGTGACGGACCGAACATGTTCGCCACCCCACAGTGACGCGAAACTCCAACATCGCACTGTGGCACCGTTGTCCAAGAGAGAAATCGACGTTTGCAACCGCGATAATAAATCGTACGCCGCTGTTACGTAAAGATCGAGACAAAACACCGTGATAGGCTTCGCGCGAAGCGCCACAAGCTTTACTGACCCAAAGCATGAGAGTGACACAGGCATGGTCCTGCTCGAGAAGGGTTCCGCGTAGAAGCGACGAAGTTCTGGGCTCGCGGAGGGGCGTTCGAAGATGCCTTCACGCACTCCGCGCTCGTGCACAACACTCAAGTACACAACAGCCACAAGAGAGGTCTTGCTCGGTGAAATCCTGATTGGACGTGCAAGAATTATCGCGGCATGCTAGACGAGTTTTGACGGGAGCTTCTTGACGCGCACCCGGAGGAGTACCGGAACCTGCGTCGCGTCAGCCAGACAAGTTTCTGCAGTTTCTTTCACACGTGAAACCAAGAAACGCGCGACAAAATGAACCAGCGAACGCCCAACACACAACGATGCGCCATTTTTGTTTTCATCGCCGAGAAACAAAACAAAAAAAGAGAAAACAATGTACCGTTGCCAGACTAAACGCTTTTCAAGTCGATCTCCCGCTAAAAGTCCGCGAGTGAAAAAGGCGCTCGGCTTTATCAGTCCGCGCGTCCGCGGACGAGGCGCGGATCGCAGGAATCGGTGACGTGCCGGTCACGTGGTACACGGTCCGCGGACGAAAATCGCGATTCGGTCCGTCGTGTGAATCGGCTATATAGAGCGCCTCGGGCACGAGTTCGACAAACACTGCGGTCAACGGAGGCAAGGATACGTCTTCTTCGACACGAAGGACAACCGGAGACGAATCCGAAGAAGTGGCATCTTTGTTGTAAGTGTTCAGATGAAGCTCGCGACTTCCGCAGTCAATAAAAGCGTCGGTTGCTGTCAGAAAGTCACACCCCAGGATTACGTCTGCGACACAGTTCGACAACACTGTGAAAATGACTGTGTATCGGGTACCCCCAAGAAGCACTGAAAGGGTTGAATAGCCGAGGGGTCGGATCAGGTCCCCGTTACCCATGCGTAACAAGCGTCCGTCAGCAGGCGTGAGCACTTTTCGTAGACGACGACGAATACTTTCGGCAATACATGATTTGGCGGCCCCTGTATCCACGAGGGCTGTAAACGTCTTTCCGTCAATTTCAACTTGAACAGTCGTTGGGCTGTCAGAAGGAGGATTTCCGTCGAGCTTGGGGAGTGCAGTCTGACCTCCGGTGTTCGCACAGACTGCTGGCTTCAGTTTGACGTCTCGGTGAATTCGGCAACGGCGTTAAGGGGCGACACAGAGCGCGGGCGGCGAGGGTAGGGCGATGGTGATCGGCCACGGCGATTGGTGATCGGTGAAGAAGGACGCGGGTCGGGTCGATCGTCAGAAGGGTGCGCCTCGTTCCGGAAGGTGCGGGAAGTGCCCGTCGTGAAGGGTCGGTACACTGTAGTGTCTACAAGCTGGCGGCAGTAGCGTGCGATATGGCCCGGTGTGTGGCAATGGTAACAGATGGGGCGGTTATCTTCGGTTCGCCAGATTTCAGTTCGACGACGTGGCCCGTAGGGCCGGGAAGATTGGGGCGTTTGTTGAACCGCAGGCCTGTAATAGCGGGGGTATGAGTCTTGGGGCATTGAGCAAACAAGTGGAGGTGCCGATGGCACTGGCGGGGAAGCGGCAGTTGGTAGGGCAAGGTGACCTAACGCAGCACGGATTTCTTGTTGGACAACTTGCTGCATAGATTTCACTTGTGGTATTTCTTGGGCAATAGCAGCGGCTGGTGTGAAATGAGCGAGGTAAGGACGTAGTTCCTCGCGGATGATTGTCCTGATCAATGTAGCTATGTCGGTACTGGAGGCGGTGGCAAGACACACCTCGGGAAGACGCTCGAAAGGTGCCTTAGCGATTCGGGCACTCTGCAGCTCTTCATACTTCTTACATTCGTCAATGAGCTGCTGTACTGTTGGCGGGGATTTTGGCGCAACGATGGTGAACAGCTCCTGCGAAAGTCCTTTAAAAAGGTGTCGAATCCGGTCGTCTTCTGGCATTTCAGGATCAACGCGGGAGCATAGCCGCAGTACATCCTCAATGTAACAAGTAGATGACTCGGTATTTGCCTGGTAGCGGCTAGCCAACTTGTCCTTTGCTTGCTGCTTACGCTGTTCTGGCTTGCCGAAGGCGTTTGCAAAAGTGGCCTTGAAGGCGTCCCACGAGTTGATTTCTTCTTCATGATTCTCAAACCATTTCAGAGCGGTGTCTTTGAGGAAGAAAAAAACGTTCGCGAGCTTGAAAGAGTCATCCCAACGGTTGTGGAGACTTGCCCGTTCGTAGGTCTTCAACCAGTCGTGGACATCGGAATCTGGTGTGCCAGCAAAAAGTGGCGGGTCCCGCTGCCGGTTCTTGACGGTTGGTGGTGTGGTGGCTGCAGCGGCAGGTGGTGCGCGGAGGATGATGTTGGGTTGGGCTTCTTCAGCCATAGCGGTGGTCTTGCGACCGCTACGGAGTTCCAGATCGATGTGGTGGGAGAGGTGGGGGAGCGAGAGGTTGGGAAACTAGCGCACCTCCACCACTTGCAAGGGTGAGAAATGGGGATGATTTTATAGACAGCGAGGGAGCGAGAGATATCGCGAACCGTTCGTAAGCACACAGCGCAGCCTCTCGAGCTGCCCGCACGTTCCCCCGTACCCAACCGTTCCTCGTCTTTATCTTCCTAACCATATATACATATATAGGTGAGGCAGAGTAGTTTGAGAACAATGGACCGGGAAAATGCAATAAGTCAGAGATCCGTACTTACGTTTGCGGAGTTAGCTATGCTAGGAGTTCATTGTATGTATTTATACAGGGTATTTTTTTTAAGCTTAACAGATTTGTTTAAAAAAGCCGTGAAAGTTACACTTTTGCGGTTTGTGCAGGTGAGTTATATAGCCAGGGGACATAGTATAGGGGGCTAATCGTAACGATCAATCGGCTAAATATTTAAAAGTCGATAATTAACTTTTTAATTAATAAAAATAGATACATGTTTCAAATTAAAAATTTGCTGAGCGTCATCGAAAACCATTAAATCAGTAATTTTCAGAAAGACTTTGAGCGCGTGAGAAGCGTAGTAGTGCACTAAAGTTACCACTCGTGGAGCAGGTACAAGGCTGGGGCTAGATAAGAGACGGAAACATCGCGCGGGCGCCTCACCGTAACCGCTAGCCTTGTACCTGCTCACGCCACTGTTGCGGCATATTCGAATATTCGTATTGTTTGCTTACCGGGCTCAGCGGTTAGATGAACTTGACCATTCCACCGCTGGTTTACGTTAATTCATGAAATGCAAGTCCGCAGTAGGGCGAGTACTACGCAGTCAGCGATATCGACTCGAGCGTATACTTTCACTGAACCCTCATTTTCACGAGACAGCGTGTAAATCAAGCACTAAATTAAAATGGAGACTCCAGTTAGCAGGTTTGACAGCGTCGTACAACGGATCACAATTTGGCAGCAGAAAACATCCTCGTCGCTAGCATATTCAAGCCTTGAGCACTCTAACTGCAGAAAACAAAACTGAATTGTGCTACATTTTGGCTTGTTCGAAACATTAATATATATATATATATATATATATATATATATATATATATATATATATATATATATATCATATATATATTCGGTAAGTAGCGCCTTTCCTGGAACTCCTCACCTTTCGTTATATATATATATATATATATATATATATATATATATATATATATATATATATATATATATAACGAAAGGTGAGGAGTTCCAGGAAAGGCCTTTACTTACCGACGTTTCAAACCCAAAATGTCAAAAAACCAGCACGCAAACCTGGTGGTTACATATTCAGCCCGCCTTCCAAATCTTAACAATATCCTCAGGAAACATCACAGTATTTTGCAGCAAAGTGACAAGCTACGCACCCTTTTTCCGGTATCACCACGCGTGGTATATCGACGAGGTAGAAACCTTAAGGACATATTGGTGCACTCAAAAATATGACTTTTGACGTTTCTGGTTCAAGACCTTGCCAAACGCCCAGGTGTGAGATTTGTGAATATATAGAAACCACCAATCTTGTCACTAGCGCGAACTCTGACTTCTCTTTCAAAATCACTGGAAACCTCAACTGCGGTACGCGTCACGTTATTTATCTTTTACGCTGTAAAGTATGTAACATGGATTATATAGGACAAACCAGTACTTCATTTCGGTTGCGCTTCAATAATCACAAGTCTCATGTCCAGTTCTTACCCACGCTCCCGTTCTCAAAACACATGAATCTTAAAAAGCATAGCATTGAAAAAATACGTATCATCCTTCTTGAATCTGGATTTAGCTCTGATCACGACAGAGAGTTGAAGGAGGCTTTTTTCATCCACAAATTCAATTCGGTTGCTTGTGGTATTAATGCAAGTCCAGGCGTACTCGCTTGGCTGCCATGGTCTGTGTAGGGCCGAAGCCACACAATTATTTTGGTTCTGCACGGACTGTGCTAGCCGAGCGCGTCGATTACATTGTTGCGCCAAAGGTGCTTGCCATCGTGAGCTCGTTCCACGCCTCTCGTGAACATCCTCGTGAGCGTGCGTCCCGTGGTAATCCTTCCACTCTGTTAAATTCCTGGGCGCGTAAGCATAATTAAAATCTGACATAAATACTTCATAAAAAAACCGCCACGGCACTTTTGCGCTGTCTAGATCTCCGCTCTCGAAGCGGTGTTAATCCCGAACACATCCTCATTGCTACTTTTGTGTGCGCTCCGGTTGCTCGGGGGTGATTGTGCTTAAAGGGCCCATGAAACGAATTTTGGGTTGGGATGAATGATTTTAAATTGGGACTTTACTAATCGCATATTGTTTAGTTGGCCAAAAGAAAGAGGCTAGAAAGTCAAAAGCCAGCTTTTCGGTACGAACATTTGAAAATATAGCGGACTATTTTGTACCTTCTTGCCTTCGAAAGCTCTCCGCCTTTTCACTGTGATACATCCGCGGTTCCAAAGGCGCGTCACCGGCGCCAAACTGACGTCAGCAGAGCCCAGCTCACGCATTGGACACGAGAACTGCGTCACTCGGACGTATGCGCTCGTCAACAATCAATCCGTCGACGAATATTTGGATTCGCGTTCGTGGCCAATGAGTGCCCTGACAGAACTTATCGTCACTGGGGAATGACAAGTTCTATGGTGTGCATAAAAAGCACGGTGGAAGCTAGGAGTCATCGCACCGGTGCCGAAGGAATCACGTGGTCACGACGTGCAATCACGTCGTGACCACGTGATTTCACAATTCACATTCGAGTTGAGGATTAAAGCTAAGGAGGAAGAAGTAGGAAAATCGTTTCATGACCCCTTTAAGCACTGTAACAAAGACTGTGGCAAATACTGCAAATCAATTTATTTAGCTTTAATGATTTGAATTACTACTGTTTATAATTACTAATTTCAAAGATTACGATATTTTTGTTGCTCCCGTTCCGAATATTTTTAATACCCTTCATAGTCCCTCTTCTTCTTCCCACGAACGTTAACAAGAAGAAGAGGACATTTGATACACCATCTCACCCTGAAGAAAAGCGGTCCCCGCTTGAAACGTTGGTAAAGTAAAGGCCTTTCCTGGAACTCCTCACCTTTTGTTTCACGTCCAACCGGCCCGTTGAACCTCCTCACCGTATATATATATATGACGAAAATAATCCCTGGAGAAGGGGAACAAGAGGGACAAAGGACAAACACAAATCTCCAAACACAGCTAGGTGACTGGTGCGCGACCGAAAAAATTTGCCTGGTCCGGGTATCGAACCCGGGACCTCTCCATTACAGGTGGAGCGCTCTACCAACTGAGCTAACCAGAGGTTTGACGTCAGTAGAGCAAACGGGTTTTATCAGCTGCCACCAGTCTAACACCAACAAGGGTGAAGCTTGCAATTTTAGGGTTATGATTATAATGCAATTAAATGCAAAGGTGCAAGCGAGCTGGACAAGAATGACGAAATTAATCCCTGGAGAAGGGGAACAAGAGGGACAAATGACAAACACAAATCTCCAAACAGAGCTTGGGTGACTGGTGCGCGACCAAAAAATCCGCCTGGTCCGATTATTTTCGTCATTCTTGTCCAGCTCGCTTGCACCTTTGCATTTAATTGCATTATATTCATAAATATATATATATATGGCGTCTTTTCACAATAATCTAGACTGAGAGAAATATGCACGTTTCTGAATCAAATTCATATCACTGTATTATACAAGTAATTATTGCGCAGTATCGTTGTATTCACGCAAAATAAGGTGGGGTCATGATACCTTGGTGTAAAACAAAAATTATGTTATATATACTGGGCGGGCCACTCCAGTGGTTGATTAGGAATGTCGGGCTTTTGTAATAACGAAAAAAAGGAGTGCAAGCTTTTATGTGCTTCTGTGAGTTGTTCGTATTGATATGCTTGCATGTCGATATGTTGTGGTGTGTCAACTGCGTTGTCCATGTCAGCTGTGTACTGCCATCCTCTCGAGTATAGTGAGCCTTGAGTCTGCTCACTATACTCCGTTCGCCCTAAGCTGAGATACAACCATAGCGACAAGCTCGAGCTAGCCCGCGCTCCTGGCTTTGAGACGTGCATTTCTATCCCAAGTGCTTGTTCTCCAGATGAACGCTTCAAAGCAGTGACCTCGAGCTCTGGTACTCGTGGCATTGGTTGCAGTCTCAGCTTAAATATGAACGGAGTATAGGTGCCACAAGCAGCCACCCATTTTTACTTTAGCTTTGGTTATAAGTCCATTTACTGTGTAGGTAACTATCACCACTGTAACGCTATAAGTATCTAGTAGGAAAGTAGGCGCATACTGGAAGCGTTGCAGCCGCTTAGTTCTTTTGCTGGCTGAATGACCGTTTCCCACGAGGAAAGCCGCGAAGTTTGCGCACACACAATTAAAAGGGGATACGTCGAAACCTCGCGATTTCGAGGCACGCGTCCCAAAACTGCTCGCGTGAAAAAAAGGTGAGAAAACGGTAGGGAACGCCGGCCATGTCTGGGTCGAAGCGATTCGTCATCGCTTACGGCAAACATAGGCTGTGTTCAATAACGTTTTTGCCTGTGCTCACTAAAAGATTCCCTTTTGAAAGTTATCCGGTATCGGTGAAAATGCAGCCGGCACGAGGTCTCGGAGGTCAGCCGAACAGGACCTGGTCGAAGGGGGAAGACTCGTCAGGACGCAGTCGCTCTCACTGTCGCATAACCGCCGTAATGGATCAACACCTCCTAGAAGACAAGGCCGTAGCGCTCTTCTCGTGACGTCGCGAAGGAAGGCCATCGGGGCGCGCGGCGAAGCGAAGGCAACGCGCGTGGATCGACCGTCGTAACGCGCTTTTAGTCACATACGCGTGTCTTATTAGCTAAAATGAAAGCTGCACATAGCAGCGGGTCTCGAAAATATGTTATTACACGGGCAAAATATTACACCGCTAAATAATCGGGATGAAATGGTACGAGGTAGGCGTATAAGAGAAAACATTGAGTCACGCAATAATTGCTGTAGGAATGCATATTTTACACAGAAATACTTCGACAAAATGGCGAGACACGCAGTGATTGGACACAGCAAAACAGATCACAGTTAAAAATCAGGTAGACGTAGTCAACGCGGACACGGCTAGACAAGTGTCACTTACGATCATGTAAGCGATGTTATCGCGTGCAGTCACTGAATTCTTGCATCATACCCCGGCCACATGGCAAAAGTAATGTAATTTCGATCGAATGACATTATGGGGTCGACAAATCAGCTTGCGACGCTCGTATAATCACTCAAGACCGCGAGCTGATTAAGTCCCATATCATTTGATGAAAATATATTAACTTTTCCGTGTGGCAGGGGTACTAAACTTACTATTTACAGTCAACTAATTTACTTCTCCCTATGGGCTCGAGCTGCCTTAGAACAAAATATCTTATTTTGTATACAATAATACTATTACCTTAATACAGTTAAGATTCTAGTATAAAAGCGGTAAAGGCAATAAAATAGCATTAGTATAAATAAACACATAAGCACAAACAACGCACTTTGTATAATCACACAAACTTGTTATTCACCTTCCAGTGAAAACTAGAATATTACCACGCATATTTACAAATGTCGACGCAACCGCACACGGATAACGACGAACAAGATGCCATTCTGTCACGAAAAAAAAAAACAAAAAAAAACTGACTGCAGCACTTTACTCGCGTCCCACATGACCAAGAAAGCCCGTAAATAAGTTGTTTCTCACCTGTCGATCGTATCCATACGTCCCACAATATCCGTGGCGAAAACATTTGAACACGAACTTTAAGTCTCTCTCTGTCGAAAGAGAGGTCTATCGATAATCGACCAGTGTCATTGTTGGCTGGTTGCCACACATGTCACTCAAACCGTAGCAGGACTTGTTCCGCGAATCCACGTAAATGCCGTAGTATCAAGCGAACACAAAAAAACTACCCGAGACTGCGGTGACGATCAAGCAACGACGGGAAGGATCAAAAGAACCACACAGACACGCACACGAGAGCAGCGGGCGGCAGCAGTGTGGGAGGCTTAACCAGCTTAACGTCGTCGACCCATCTCTTGCTCGCGTGCGCTCCCTGCGGCGATGACTGGATTTTTGTCGGTTCCCTTCCCTTCTGAAAGTCTCAGCGTTCCGTTTTAGACAGTCAGCAGCTCACACACAACGTAAATTTACCAGAATCGGAGCCCGTACGAGGGAAGAAAACGTCGCAGCGGACCGGTTCATTCGAAAAGTGTGGGGATCTGCGGGATTGCACGTAGTCCCGCGGTTACGGGGATAATCATAAATATAAAATTGGTACTTTCAACCCTGGTAGCGCGTTGTATATTATGTTTATATTATATATATAATAAATTGTACAATACTGCGCTTTTAAAACATATATTAATGTCGGATAAACGCTCACGAACACCCCGCGCCGCTC
The DNA here is from genome assembly GCA_037355805.1 of Ixodes ricinus. NCBI lineage: Eukaryota > Metazoa > Arthropoda > Arachnida > Ixodida > Ixodidae > Ixodes > Ixodes ricinus. The sequence continues at coordinate 13,973 of JAZHYW010013096.1, read as the reverse complement.
GACAAGAAACGTTTTTTCACGTCGATGCCACAAAATATTTCTCACGTAGTTGCGCTATGGACTTCCTTCTCCGACATTGTGATGAAACCACTCGGAGCGCTGCGGCCTTCTCCTCTAGGAGGTGTTGAATGGATACGGTGTCGGCGCTTGGGGGCGAATGCCTGTGGTGGTTTAGAGCGTATGCAAGACGACGAATGGACACATGCAACCTACTCTTTTACGTCGCCGAAAAGCCGTGCAAAGCGTTGGACCTCAGTCGGTAATGCTGTCTGACGCAGTCTTGGGTAAGTTACTTCTAAAAAGTAATTAGTTACAGTTACAGATAATTTGTCAAAAAGTATTTAAAAGTCGCAGTTACTTAAAAATAAAAGTAGTGCGTTACAGTGACAGTTACTTCGTCCCTATAACTTAGTTACTTTCAAGATACTTTAGTTGTTTTTCATTAAATTTAATTACGAAGACATTGATGTCAACACAGAGTGATTTCGAGATATATGTATTTGGAACTCTCAGAAAACTTTCATTCCACTTTCTGAGATACATATTATTACCGTCGCATGACTTTATTGAATCAAAGCGTTTGCTGCTTCGATACAAGATGGACTAAATACTAAATTATTAACTTCATGTTGTAACGCAGCAGCAACTGCTTTTCAAAGTGATCATCATTTAACGCTCTCCTTGTGATGCTCCGCCCCTTGCTAAAGAGACGCTGAAGGGGTGGGCTGAACGGCAGTGCAGTTTGTAGACTTGGAGCTAATCTAACCTTTTTCACAGGTGTAGGCTGAAAACCAGGAGAGAGGGGGGGGGGGGGCAACCGCCTCGTGCATCTTGTGCGGACATCCATGACTAGCGGTAGTGTCCAGAAATGAAAGTCAAAACTCATCCCGAGGTGCTTGCGAAGTTTGGAGAAGAGGACCTCCCGGCTGTGTATACTTTTTTTTGCAGTGTTTGCAGCGAGTAGTTAAATTATTGCTACTATATTCGACAAGGTCAAAGACCGTGGCGGCTGTTCGTCACTCATATGACTGCCTATCGTTTGAGCGATAACTGTTAATTATCATCCAAATAGTTTCCTTCTTTCTTGTGACATTCTCTCTTTCTTCCTCTTCCTTTTAAGAGCTCTCTTATTCCCCTTTCTCAGCTGGCAGAAGAGGGAGATAGCTGATGAACAGACGGGTCCATTACCATAATAGGGAGGTGAACAGAAGGCTAAACCATTTGAAACTGAATAAAGTTGAAAAGACCGTTAGTATCTAGCTTAGTAAAGAAAGGAGTGAAAAAAAAAATTCGGCTTGGATTGCGTTTTGTTTTTTCTTTTTAATTTTTATGCAACTCAGAACAAAAAGACTTGATCAAGGATCTCGGGCTCACAGCCCTTGGGAGAGTGCAGTTGACCAGTAGAAGCATCCTCTGTGGCCCCAATCAGACAGTGCCTACTGGCGGCGACTCGCTCTCGGGCGGGACTGCTGCGTCACCGACGATAGAGGCTCTGTACTCCATGTCACAAGTTGCGTGCAGTACAGGCGAAGGCAACGCCAGGAAAAGAGAAAGGGCGAGCTCTAGGAAGGCGGGACGTTAGAGAGGAGTAAAGGTTTCTCGCCTCCTTTCCAGCCTTCCTAGTTCTTGCCCTTTCTCCCCTCGCCTGGCGTTGCTTTCGCCTGTACTGCACGCAACTATAGTGACACGGAGTAGTATAGCTTGGCGTTCAGCAGTTCACCGTTAGGCGTCTAGGCGTCGCGTGTTCCCGCGAGTTGGCACTGTCGCTTGGTTTAAGCGGGGCGCAAGAGTCGGGGGCGTTTGATGAGGCCGGAAAGGGCAAAGACTGTGCCAGAGAGCCACGCACAAAAAAGGCTGAAATATAGCAAATGCTAAATGAGCTTTTCCGCGCGATGAAAAAGAAAAACAGAAGTAGAAAAACGTCTGCCCACCGCGCCGGCACTTTGCTTCGTCGAAGAACGTTTTCAGTACTTATTTTACTTTGTCGCGTCTAATGTGGGGTCTAACCTCCGGACAGGGTCGAACCTGCTGTAGAGTTCACAAAATTGAGTCGCTTGTTCACGAAAATTATCTGTATCTTTGCACATACTTTCTAGATACTTCAAAAAAAGAATTAAAGTTATCGTTACAGTTCTTAAAAAAATTTATCGAGTTACAATTAAAAGTTGCCAACAAAAAGTAACAAATTACAGTATCGCGATACCACCCAAGACTGGTCTCACGTCAAGCGGACGCAATTTTATTTTATGGGGCCATCATATTTCACCATTGCGAAAAACTCACCTAGACGTGCGATCGCGGAACGAAGTACACGTTCGAAGGTGTTCATTTTATGTGAGGCCTCGCGTGTCATAAAATAGACCGAGCCCTGCATGTAAAAAGTATACCTTTGGGGTGTCCGCTCTGGGACAACGGTTTACACGTCCAAAGGTGTAGATATCTGCTAAAAGTGTATGCCACGCCATATGTTTCTTGAAGGGAAGCCGAAAGGATTCTGTATTTGAGTAAAAACACTTAAATCGTCTTGCTTTTGCCTCCAGGATCAGAAACACCGAGATTATTATCTTTTTTAGTTTGGTGTGTGGAGGTTATGGAAAATCATTTTCAAAGTACTGCTGAAGTCGCTCCTTTTGGAAGCTACTCAAGCCCGGTTCACTGCAGTGCCAGTGTTTGGACTGCGGCTTTCTTGACATGCGTTGCGGCAGCGAGACACCAGGACATCCCTGCATTCTTATATCGCGTGCCAAGAAGATTCCTTGAATTGGATTTCACGCTCTCGTGCTGAAGCACAGATGTGCCGTGGTGACTCGCTTTCGGTTCTCACCGCAACGCCGTCAAACGCACTCAAACGCAAGTGTCTGAACCGGCCTTTTACTTCATAAAAGGAGTTTTCTGAATGTCCGCTAACGTGCATCTTCAGCGCCTATCAAAAGCTATGCACGCGCACTCTTGCTATTTTCAACAAGGTAAAAAAAAAAAAGAAAAAGACGACATGACTGGTGTCAGTGCGGGGAATATAACTGGCAAGCTTGCAATCACACGGGCTGCACACAAGAACGACACGCGCTCGGAGGCCGAAAGATACTTTTATGACAGAACGACTGGTCGGAGGTTTTTCATCTTTTCTCGCGTTTAGTTACATCTTCGAGGTAAACGAACGTGATATTCAGATTCACGGGATAAAGGTACTCTAACATTCACCTCTAACTCCTTTTTTCAAGAACCTCTTCAGCTTCCCTTTAAGCGGTCAGCGACTGAAATATTATATAGAAGAAAGCACGCGATTGCAACTAGAGTTCGTATTCCTAACTTTCGCGCCTGGCGACGAAGAATATTTCTAGCGCCAACAAAAAATACGTGGCGTACCCGCCCATTTTAGCCGAAAAATCACAAGGTAAACTCTCCCGGATTTTTTTGATTATATTTCCTCTAACGATAATGCGTCATCAATAGTGCAGACTTCTGCTTTCTCTATATTTTCAAAGTGAACATTTTTATTCTACGGGGTGCTTATTTAAGCACAAAGCGTTTTAGAATCATTGTATTACGGGTTTGTCCCTTTTAATCGACTCAAATTCTATTTTACAACTGGCCTCGTTAAAAAAAAATCGAGTATTAACAATTGAGAGAGAAAACACTATTTTGGGTCAAATAAAGACCCTTCCCGCATGAATAGTTGAGCTTGTTTTCGGGATAGGGGGCCAATTTTCTCGCCGCGTTGTTCGCTCTTATCATTTTTGGAGTAGTGAACGTCGCTGGTGGATCGTAGTGCGGGGAATGTGTTTACTGCTAGCCGGTCGTGGCTTCGCTGGTGGCACTTTCCTCTAGTCACTTACACGTCGATCGAGTGTTTGAGTAGTTACCATTATGCATCGCTTGGTAAAAAATATTTTTGTTTTTGTTTTTCATTAGTTAGTTTTTGACCGGAGTTAACCTTGAGAGGCTCCGGTCGAAAGCGAAACCAAAATAAATTACTGATATCGCTTCAGTGGCACGAAATATGATCACAGCCGAAATATTACGTCACATTGAAGCCGCCAACTCTACTAAAACCGATTATGAAGATGGGACCAGCTGCTTATTAGCGGGCGGCAAGTGGGTTAGCTGCTAGTCAACGGACACTGGCGCAGCACCCTTGTGAAGTCACGTCGCAGCAGAGCCAACATTACTGGTGGAGCTGTGGTTGATTGGTTGTAACTAGGGTTCCGTGTTTTCGGTATATACCGATAATCACCAAAAAATAACCCCGAAGGGTTTTCTCTAAATCGGTAAAAACCGAAAAACACCGAATTGAAGCTTGCTTTGAAGAAGAAAAACCGCAGCTCTACAGCAGAAAACTTTTATAAATAATTTTTTGTGTGTCCAATCCAAGTACCTACTGCACTGAACTGACCGCGACGCTGCTTTATTCTTCGAAAATTGTCTCTATGTGCCTTATTTAGTTATAAATAACGCATAGAACGTCGTGTTTTCTGGAGCGCGCCAGATGAACCTTTGCTCTTACCATATGAGCCCCGATAAACCCCGGTTTGAGGGTTTATCGAGGCTCATATGGTAAAAACTCCGATTTGTGAGTCGGTGTCTATTTGTGATATCACAAATAGACACCGAAAATCACCGAATTCGGGCAAAGAATAGACACCGAAAAATAACCCTCGAATGTGAAGAAAAACTAAGTACCGAAAACACGGAACCCTAGTTGTAACGTGTACCCCAGCACTCTTGCTGAGGTCACGTCGTGGACGTACGGCTGATGATCAGTGTTGCCATCCCTCTAGCAGGTAGTTTCACTTTTGCCGTAGAAGCCCGAAACCAAACTTTGACCCGTGATATTTATAAAACTACACACAATATCGAAAGAAAAAAATATACATTGTATTTCATGGTAACTTCATTAGTTGAAAGCAGTCATAAACCAAAAATTCAAAAATATTGACCGGAGTTGCCCTTTGAAAAACAAAGGCGAATCCCGCTCGAGCATTGATTATCGCTCCATAGACGCAAAGACTGCGGTGTTTGACGTTAAAAACAAAACAAAATCAGAAGAACAAATCGCGAAGCAAAAAATTATAACAGGATGATCCACTCCCTGCGTTTCCTAAGCCGTCGGTGATTACGGCTGCAAGAGTAAAAGGGACTATTTCTTTTTGCTTCGCTTATTCGGAGCTTTTGGACAAAGTCGCGGGGATGTCACCCCAATCTGCCGATAATAGAACCGGACTCATGAGCAGGACACAAGCACTGCGGGAGCACTCGTCTTCGGTGACCACCACTTATTTGCGAAGATAAGTTTCTGTGTCGCCATCTAGCAGAAGCCCGGAGCAACCCAATGTGAGGACTGCCCCGAAGCCGACGCCACTTCTCATAGCTGAATCGGTCCTCGTTCAGGTCGTTCAGCCTCGCTGACTTGCTATTAACTTTTCATTTTTCTACTTTCTTTTACAACACGCTTTTTTTTTTTTTGTCTCGCATTCGTCGCGGACGATTACAATTTTTGCGCCTGACAGGCTTTGATCCTGCTAGCCGTAGAATTCTTTTTTTTTCCTGGGAAAAGCACGGTAAACATGCCCATTTTAGCTTACTAATGTTTCGAATGTACGTATAATTTTAAGACTTTCCTTGACAACTACAAAAATAATTCTTTGTCTCATTTCGTTGGAGAACAATCAATGGTAGCATTGTTGTCGTGGTTTCGTCCTTTGAGATAAACTAATTATTTCTTTGTCCGGATTGTTACATTTTCAAAAATCAAAGCAGTATTTTACATATGCGCTTTTAACCAGATTCTGTACTTCATCTTGCTGAGTAATATCAACTGTATCACCATGTTTACCATTTTGGTAAGAACCGCAATGATGTTAATGCTTCCAGCGTATAGTGAGGATTAGTGAGTTGACATGGCTATGAGTCTTTACAGACTTAATGCAAAATGAAATCTTATTTTCTGAAATAAGCGAATTAGAGCGCAGCTCTTGAGGAGGAGGAGGGAAGGTACGTAGAGGAGGGTATGCCCCTCCTCCTCATCCGTACCCTCCCCTCCTTCTCTCCTGCTCCCCTCCCACTTAGCGGGAAGTTTTCGCTAAATGGCCCGTTAAATTTAGTGGAAAAAATTCCCGCTATATTTATCGGGCAAATTTTTCCGCGAAATTTAGCGGGGAAGTTTTTCCGCTAAATTTAGCGGGGAATGTTTTTTCCGCTAGCGGGGAATTTGTTTCTACTAAATTTAGCGGGGAAATTCCCCTACTACATTTAGCGGAGAATTTTTTCGGCTAAATTTAGCGAGGAATGTTTTCTGCTAAATTTAGCGGGAAACTTCCGCTAACATTTGGCGGAGAAAGTTTTCCGCTAAATTTAGCCGGGAAATTTTCCGCTAAATTTAGTGGGAAATTTTTCCGCTAAATTTAACGGGACAATTTTTTCTGCTATATTTTGAGGGGGAATCTTTTCCGCTAAGTTTAGCGGAAATTTACCCATAATACAACGCGCAGGGACGTCATGAGTGATGTCATTATGGGAAATCTCTCAATGGAACGCGTAACTACGCCGACGCCGCTCAAGCCGGAAAAAAACGCCTCAAAGCTTCGCTCTAAAAAAAAAATGAAAGCAAATTATTACACACGATTAAAATTAGTTAAAACAAGAAGCACTAGGTTACATTCGAGTGGAAAGAATTTTATCAAATAATATTTTTAAGGAATATCATTGAAGAAAGGGTAAAACACAGGCGAACTGTCGAAGTAACCGCTGGAGATACGAAACGATAAAAGAACAGACAAAATAACAAGTCTAAAACATAGCTTCTAGTTTATTTTAACAACGAACGCTCTTATATATACGACGAGACCCTCACCATCGAAAAAGAAACACCTCCTTTATAACCAAAACCGGACACTCAGACAGGTCCAAGTGATTCATGGTGCTTTAATGATCGTTTCACACCAACCAGCCACCCTGACGATCGTTTGAGGGCCGACCAGCCATATGTGATAATAAGCAACTCAAGCACAACCCTTACTATTCTCGGGAATCCCTCAAAGCAAGATTTTAAAGACAACAAACGCCTCATATCACTGTTCAGTGCCAAGGACGGTGTGCTTACACAATTGCCGGAGGTCAGAATACGCATCGTCTACCCAAGAACCCTCCTACCATTTTTTCTCTATGTGCAAAACCTGGGCCTACCCCCTCAGACGGACAGTCATTACGGTCTACAACATGCTTAGCGATTTCCGAGTACTGAGCTTTACCTTCTACAGCCTTTTCATGTTCCAAGAGCCTTTCATTCAGACAACGACCAGTTCGTCCAACGTGAGGTCAACAAACACCGCAACGGAATGGTTAAGATTGGTAAAGATTTGGGTTAAGATTGTGCATTTAAACGGACAAATCATTTGATCAACAGCTTACGCTTTAATGACAGCCAGCTGAAACATTACCCTTATGTAGATGTTATGTGACGACCGCAATACTTAGCTTCCATATAGTGGTGCCTTGGAGCACCGACGCAGTAAACAAAAATTGGGTTGTGGGGATATTTATACAGCGTGTAGTTGGTCAGCCATTTAAAGTTGCGACGAGTCACTCGCTGTAGATGAGCAATTTAGCCAGTGCGGTACAACCGCTAGCCTGGGGTCTTTAACGTGCACCACGCAGTAGTGATACACGACCGCACGCCGGTACGATGCTCATCCAGATCGAAACGGGCAGGGGTGGGGCTCGAACCCAGGATCCCTGGGTTCTGCAGCGCGAGCTTTCGCTCCACGCGCGTCGAGCTGGGTGTGCGCTTTAGCCCACTCGGCCACCGATCCTTTTTTTTTTCTTTATTGCAAGATTTTGACAGTGAACAAAGATTTACAATTCACGATACATTTCACTTGAACATGTACAATAATATATTCACAACGTTAGTGAAGGCGACGATAAAACGTCGCCTGTAAGGTTTGGAGAGGCGGTGAGAATCGTTAAAATTCTCTGATCAACGACAGCTTCAAAAAGGCAGGCAACCACTCCAGTTCCAGACATACTTTCTCGTACACAGCTGCTATCAAGTTTACATTTTCAATGAAATAATACCGTACGGGACGGGCATCCAGATCCGCATGACGAACTGCCATCCTACATCTCCAAATAGCATGCAGGCCCAGTAAAAATACGAGGTCATATGGGAAGGGCGTCCCTTCCACAGACAAGAAACGTATTCCACGAGCCGTGAGCGGTAGGTCTTTTTTGAGAGTGCGTTGGAGCACGTCCCAGAACAGGATAGCGTCCCAGCAGTCCAGGAACACGTGCTCCACGGTTTCCGGTTTCTTGCACAAAAAACAGTCCTCGCCCCATGGTACAAACATGCCCTTTTTTGCTAACCATGTCTTTACTGGCAGCGTGTTGGTATGTAGTTTAAAATAAAAGGTTTTCACAGATCCGGGAACTAGCATTCTTTTCACGCGGGAAAGCACATCACGGTCAGTACTGTCGGAGAACAAAGAGCGATACATTGGGACGGGAAACAGGCATTCAACAAGATCTCGCTTCAGACGCTTTCGTGTGATAGAGTTTAAGTACTCTCTTGAAAATCGCACACTAAGAAATTGGTATGCACAAACAACCTCTCTAAGAAAGCCCGTTACTTTGACTTCACATGTGTCACACGTCGAAACAATAAACTCGGGTAGCTCTCTGAACAACCGTACTTGGATGACAGTTCTCAGAAACGGGTCAGCCTGGTCTCGCAAAAAGAAAAACCGCGAAACCAGCTGTCGTATGAACAAATGCGACAAACTAAGTCCACCCGACTTCACGCGGCGAAAAAGGTTATCTCGTGTAGTTCTTTCCCAGGTAGACTTCCATATGTACACGGCCATCACACGGTGCATGCGTTGCAAATGCACACGAGAGCAGTGCAAAACCTGTAACAGGTACCAAATCTTTGCTACAAAAAATAAATTACACACCGTTGCCCGTGCGAAGATAGAAAATTCCTTGCCACCCCACTTTGCGGCTTTAAGACTCATCTCCTCTGTTTTGTTACGCCAGAGCTCGTTGCTTTCACGGTAATTGTTCAAAGGCACTCCCAAGTATACACCGGGCTCTGTAGACCACTGAATAGATTCAAACACACGCGGAGTCACGTCCCAGTGGCCATGCCAGATCCCCAAGCATTTCGCCCAGTTCACAGCACAGGCTGTTTGGGCGCAGTATGATCTCGTGAGTTGAACAGCCGCTGAGACGCTCTCTCTATCACTACAGAAAATCGCAACATCATCTGCGTACGCTAATATTTTAACATCACATGCATTTAAAGAAAAACCGCGTATGTTCTCACTCTTTTTGACACTTAGGCAGTAGGGCTCAAGAAATATAGCGAACAACAACGGGGAAAGTGGGCACCCTTGCCGAACTGAGGATAACACAGAAATGCGTTTAGTTATTTGTTTGTTAATTACAAGACTAGTCATGCAGTTACTATAGGCCATCTTTACTCCATCAAAAATAATTTTACCCACGCCAACATGGTTTAGAATGCAAAATAGAACATCATGGGACACTCGATCAAAAGCTTTTTCAAGATCGACTTGCAACAGAGCAACTTTCCGGAAATCAGCATCACATAGTTCCAACACACTACGCGCAACATGAATGTTACTCATAATCGTACGTCCTCTGATACCGCAAGTTTGATGTTCTCCCACCACATCTCCAATAACCGATTGCATTCTTCTCGCAAGGATTTTCATTAGAATCTTATAGTCCGTATTAGCTAGTGTAATCGGCCGGTAATTTGCTACATTACGGAGTTTAATAGTGTCTTCACTTTTGGGGATAAGGACTGTGTGGGTAAATAAAAACGAAGGCGGGAAAACTTCGTTTTCATAACATTCGCGATACACTTGTAACAAAATACAAGCTAAATCTTTTTTATACTTTTTATAAAAGGCAGCACCCAAACCATCAGGGCCCGGTGATTTTCCGCCTTGCAAATCATCAATGGCTCTTTCTACTTCGGACACACCTATCGGCTGTTCTAACCATTCTTTTATTTCACTACCTATCTTTGGCAGAAGGGCCAAAAATTTTCTGTGAAACCTTCTTCTTTTGGGACTTTGTGACTCAGTAAGCTTTCGTAGAATTCAAGAAAGGCCCGCTCAATTATGCTAGAGTCACGCGTCGTGGTACCCTGATAATCAATTTCAGTTATTTCGTTGGCGCGTGCGTATCTCTTTTCTGTGGCTAACGCTCGTTTTGTTGGTGCTTCACCCGCGAGAAACTTTTCTGCCCGGGCACGTATTATCGCACCTCTGTAGTGCTCAGTATCTATGAGCTGTAGCTTGCTTTTTATTTTATTAATGTCATCTATAAATAACCCTGGGGATTTACACTCTTCTAGAACAAGCTTCTTTAAAGTTGAGCGCAGCTGCTTTTCCTCTTTTTCTTTCTCGTACTTAAGAGTGGTTGATCTTTCTATGGCGTCCATTTTAACTGCTCGTTTAAATTCTTCCCATTCTCTAGTCAACTCGCTCCCGCAGATGTTGCCTAAATTTTCAATCCTTGTATTTATCTTGTCGTTAAACACCTCGTCGTTAAGGAGCTTGTAGTTCATTTTCCAGTTGTGCCAATTAAATCGGTGTCGGTCTTTTCTTTTTGATCCTAACCCGAAAGTGACGAGGCAGTGGTCGCTAAAGCACACCTGCTCGACACTATAGTGGTCACACAGCGGAACAAGCTCAACTGACACGTATGCTCTGTCTAGCCGTGCGTGGCTGCTTCCTTGGAAATGTGTGAACTGCACGCCCTTCGTGCCCGTTCCGCAATGTGCTACGTCCTCCAAGTAATGCTCGTTAACCAGTTCATTCCAGACATCGCCACTGCTATCCCTCCGGCGACCATGAGGGGTCCTGTCTTCTGGAGCACATGTACTGTTAAAGTCCCCCACCACCAGAAGCAGTCGTTCGCACTTCAAATATTCCGCTATACTTTCAAAAAAATGGCATCGTTCCGACTCTACGGTCGGTGCGTAGATACAGATTATACGAAACTTTTGATCTGAAAAGCAAACATCACAATACACGACTCTCCCATCTTCACGCGAAGCAACATTCTCAACAATAATACCTAAAGAATTTTTCAAAAAGATGCATACACCTCCCGACCTCCCTACCGCATGGCTTACGCATACATCGTATCGCGACTCAAATTGGCGCACCATCTGCTCGGTCTGCTCCTCGCTCTCAATTTTGGTTTCCTGGACCGCTATCACGTCGAGGTCGTTTTCCAAGAACAACCTTCTGAGCTGGCACTGCCTTCGCCTTGCAGACAGTCCTCTTACGTTCAGGGTAGCTATACGCAGTGCGACCTCGAGCTGTTTCATGGCCTCAAAAAAATTAGGAGCTTATGACCTTGCGCCAACAATCAGACACTTGCCAATCAGGGAGGTAGCGGGTAACCAGCTTACTGTGACAGCCGGTCTTCACGAGCCCTCGAAGGCGAGCGGCTGCGTGTCGTATAGCGTCCTTTTTTCCCGGCGACCTTCCACTGATATTCCAGGCGTCGCAGTGCCTGCTCGCTGGCGGCAGCACTGCTTGCACCCAGGTCCTCTAGTCGCCGCTTCGAAATGATCGCGTCCAGGGGCGTTTTCTCGCTGGGGCTGTTCTCCGGCACCACTTCCTTTTCCTTGAACGTAGCCGTTTTCTCCGCTGCTGCCTCTACTGTAGCTGCATCCGAACCTGCTGAGTGTTCGAAATCCCCCGTGGTGTCCTGGAGCTTCGCGGTCCGCGTCTCGGCTGGCGCTGTGACCACAAAAGGCTCCTTTTCTCCGTCGGGTTTCCCTTCGCATTCCTTGCTAGCGATTACCTTTGAAGTCGCCGACGCTACAGACGCTTGCGTTGAGGGCGCCGCCGCCTGTTCCGCCTCTTGTTCGTCCATCACAAGCTCGTTCGTGTCTTCATCGGCCTGGCGTCCTCCTGCGACACGAGCGTAGGATCGAACGCAGTCTTGGCGTTCGTGACCATATCCACGGCACTCACTACAGCGAGGCGCCCTACAATCACGGCGAATGTGTCCAGACCGCTTGCACCGAAGGCACAGTGGTGCACGTCCTGGAACAACCACGAGAACAGGGCCTCCGGTGATCCGAAGCTGGTGAGGCAGGCTTTCCAGCGTCATGCCTTCTTTCAGTGACAGCCGTGCCACCCGAGTCGACGACTCGACGCCGTCAAACCCGTCGATGTGCCATTTTTCTCGGATTATCTCTCTCACCACGCCGAACTCCTCCAGTGCCCTTTTCAGGGCGTCGTTGGGCACGTCGAAAGGCACCCAGTGAAGCTTGAGTCGGACCTCTCGTCGATCAGGGTCCATCGGCACACACCAACCTCCTTTCACCTTGAACTTGCCAGACATCATCAGTTTCTCCTTGGCAGCCGTCGACTTGAGTCGGACAATCCAAACGTGCCCCATCTGGAACACTCCCATACCGGTCACGTCGCTCAGGACGCCAAGTTGCCGCAAAGGTTCCTTGAAATCTTCAATGCGGTACGGCCGCACTCCGATGTCAGCGTGCAGAAATGCCGTGCATTTCGAAGAGTCATTCGCCGGTAGCGTCGGCAGGATAAACCGATAATCAGCAGGAAGTTCCAAAGCCCTATCACCGCGCCCATAGAGTTATTACAATAAACGCTAGAGGCTCAGCTGGCGCTAGTGTGCTGTTGCATTTTGAAGCAGACAGCAAGCAGTCTAAATTTGACTTCCAGTAATGTATTCCTATGGGAAAAAGCGAGTGCATTTTCTCTCTGCGCTCGATTATAAGAGCAAATATCACGAATAATTTGTACGTACTAGGCACATTGGAACATTTCTCAGTCACGCAGACGAAATAAATGGTCAGTTACGGCGTTTTTCTTTCAAATTCATCGCATTAAAAACGGTGCTAAAACGGCTTCGTACGTGTATTTTTGTGCACTGTCGGACACTGTTAGCGCGAACACGGCGTCGATGCTTTCCAACATGGGGGATATACGTGCCAAACGAACGAAGGACATGTAGAAAACCGAGAGAGACGGCAAGAACTACGCAGTAACACTGGATAAGTAACTCCTTGTGCTTGCAGACGATCAAAATAAATTGGAAGTCACGTAATATAGTCAGATTTGCAATAAATAAGTACTGCGAAGATGCTTGTTCTGGGTTCAAATGGTTCAAAGCATCACCCGCACGCTCCAAATCTTTGCAAATAAGGAGAGCCAGAGAGCAGGTGCCCGATAAAAACTGCCCGACATGGGAAATAATAAAAAGACATACCTTTCGTAGCTCACGTGCTTTATTTTTTGCGTTCGAATGTTTCTTTAACCGATCGTAAAGATGCGCACGACGGAGTCATTTTTATCCAATGACAGGACGGGCATATTAGCAATATATAAGCACCACCGAAATGCTAGCGAACCTGAACACACACTACATTCCTTTCGATCGTTAGTTTGCTTAGAACCGTCGCCGGTTTTCACATACCTTCCTTGAAACAGGGGTTTGGCCCTGAAATAGAGCGAAGTTTAACATCGCTCAGTGGTAAAAAAAATGCTGTAACTAAAGCAATTACACTTTCACAATACCAATAAAGGTACATACTATCCGTTACAACCGATATGACAAAAGTTATTCATGTTATTTTCCGGCGAAGAGACAAAATTCACGCGCGTTTTCCGATAGGAATACACAGGGAGGCTGGAAATGTAGACTGCATGCTGTCTGCTTCAATTTGCAACCGGACGTCCCGTAGACACTGGCGCCAGCTGAGCCTCTAGCGTTTATTGTAATAACTCTATGACCGCGCCCAAGCAGGGACGCTTGTTCAGCTCCGGCGGAGCTCATGATTCCGCGTGCGCTTCCGACGGCGTTCGAAATTGGAATCCCGGCCACCGATCCCCCACACCGACGCAGTTTAGTTTCATCACAATGCATTTACGTCCGTCGTCATGATCATAGACTTT
>JAZHYW010013095.1:0-17656 GCA_037355805.1 Ixodes ricinus | reverse complement strand
ATATCTGTTTTATGTCAACGCCAACAGAGTATCTTGGTGTTCCACTGCAACATTATAAACGATCAAATGAATACTGGTCGACGGTAATTCAAGAGACGCGAGAGAAAGCGGGTAAATGGGGTGGGTGGGATATGTCAATTTTTACGCGTGCCACTGTCTGCAACATTTTTTTAATTGCAAAATTTTGGTATGTACTTCAAGTTTTGGCTTGCGCTAGAGTAAATGTACAAAAATTACACCGTGTTTTTGCTGTATTCATTTGGCAGTCTGGGTGGGAAAGAGTATGTCGCGATAATCTGTTTCGCCGCGTCAGGAAAGGCGGGCTGTCCCTATCACATTTATTTGTTAAGCAAGTTGTGTCGCGGTTTTTGTTTTTTAGAGAGCAAACTAATCCTTTTCTTCGCGCTGTCATTCAGACTAGACTTGCGGAGGAAATTCCTTCGTTCGTTGTGTCCACGTGTTGCAAAAAGCAAAGACGAATTGGTAGTTTTCTTCGCGAGGTGATTGACGCTTGTCGGTTTTTGACTGTACGGTTCTCTTTTGAATACTTGTCGGGTGTCACCCGAAAACGCCTTACGCGAGACATTATAGATGCCGTCTTTCCTGTACCTGTCTACCGTTCTGTGTTTCATGCTGGCCCAGGGCAGGACGTGTTATCTAGAGTTAAGAAAATGTCAATCCCACCTTCCGTTAAAACCTTCTTCTTTAAGTTACATACAAACACTCTCCCAGTAAAAACTTGGCTCCATGAGAAAAAACTGTTTGTCCCTTGGGGCGTTGACTGTCTGCTGTGCAAAAAGCCCGAAACTACGGAACATGTATTTTTAGACTGCTGGGACGCCTTTCTTTTTTGGGATGTTCTCCAGAGAACTATTAAAAAAGATTTTACTTTAACACCGCATGGTATCAGGTTCCTTCCTGTCCACAAAGACTGCGAAATTCCGGTTGACCTTTTTATGCTTCTGGGCCTGCATGCAATATGGTGCAGTAGAATGGCTGTAAGGCATGCCGATGTGGACGCGCGGCCTGTTCGATTGTATTTTACGGAATCTGTCCGCCGCCTGAAATCTGTGTACGCCACGTTAGAGTGTCCGCCCGATTGGGTGCCAATGTTGGACGCTCTAGAGAACTTGAGAGAATTTTAACATTCATGCTCGAGCTCTTTGTTTTGTGCACGCGTTTTTTATCATTGTAATTATCATTGATTGTTAAGTTTGTATTCACTGTCAAAATCGGCAACAAAAAAAAAAAAAAAAAAAAAAAAAAGATGGCTTAGCATAGCGGCTAAGGCGTCCGCTTTGTACGCAAGGGGACGCGGGTTCGATCCCCGGCGGGCCGTACTTTTTTTTTGTTTTTTTTTTTTTTTTTGTCGTGGATTATTGCGATGTTTACGACATTTCTTTTTGCGATAATTTTGTCGACGAAACTTCGCAGAATTAAATAGGACTTCCTTTCCGGGGGTGCGATCGAGGACAGCGGGGCTTGGGTTGCCGGCCGGACGCCGCGAAGCGGCGTGTACTGGTTACGTTTTGTAATTAGCAGCCAATACTGTCGCCGCGAAGCGGCGTGAACGCAGGCGGGGCTGGGTTAACACGCTCCCAGTGATACACGCGCCGTTCGAAAAGGGGGCCCGACGGGCATGAGTTCTCGGCGGAGTGCGTATAGCCATCTCGTCCGAAATGCACTCCGGAGTGCGTATAGCTTCTTTTCAAGAATGGCAAGATCAACATGCTCATATCAGGACACCCTTGTGTCAGTTTCTAAGTTGTTTGAGTGCATTTTATTACTTAGCGGACATTTCTTTATCGGGCGAAGCGGCTCAACATCTCCTCTATCCACGCTACCCTTACTGGAACCGGTAAGAACGATGGTTTAATGCCAAGTGCGATCTTCAACATGCGGATTGTCAAGACCTTGGATATTCTGTCGGCAGCGCCTACACACCGGTGATCTTCCTTTGTTGTGGGCCTACATGTCACCACTAGCTTCAACGGACCGAAGACACGACGGACCGCTTTCTCTTCCATGTGAGTGACAAGGAGAGGATCCTCTCCTTCATCTTGACCATCGGGGACATGTGTTCTTGCTACGCAATGTACGTTTTGCCATGATCCGATGAGTTTGAACCGCGTCTAACTCTGGGCCGGTAATCTCCGACGAGTAACGCGTGTAGTCCACAGCGATCGGCCCGAAAGGTCCTGTACAGCGTTATTTGTAAGTGCTTTTTATTGTAATAGTCCGTGAGAGACGTTCTGATTGGTTATTTTTGTGTTTGAAGTCAATTTTAGTTCATTTTTTCTGTTAAAATATGGCTGTCTTCTTGACGGTAGATGTGTGCTGTAGTGAAGTCCTCCCAGTATGTCCAAAGCCGAATTCCACAGGGCGTTGAGTAGTCCTTATTTGCCAAGATTCAGCTTGTTGGGTGGTTGTGGAGTGTCAGCGATGTCACCGCGCTATGCAAGTGTATTTGCCAGTAATTGTCTTTACTTGACAAGTTTCTTTTTTTTATGTGAGTGATTTTTTGATTCAAGCATCATGTTCCGTTCAACTGTCATATTTTTTGTATAAGAGGGTATTTATTGGACTGATAATTTAGTTGTACATTTGACACTGGTGAGCTGAAGGGGAGGCCAGCGGTCTGATTTATAACTTGTAAATAATATGGAGGCAATATGGGTACATTTATAACTACATATTTCTGTGCCGCAAACACCGCAATCCTTAAAACTGTTTCTTTTTTTCTTTTATATGAACGTAGAAATATAGGTGTGAACTTAAATGTCGAGATTGTAATAAACATGTCTTAAGTCTAGATGAAGGATTGAGGGACGCTGTGATGTTGCAAGAGTAGGGCTAAGCAATATATAGATTAACCTTTATACTATTTGAAAAAAAAAAGAGCTCTAAATTCGACCTTGCAATGCATGTGCCTGCCCCTACATTCAGAGTGGTGCAACCAGTTCATCCGCATGCAATAAAAAATATAGAGCCCACATCTATCGTGCAGCAGCACGATGAAGTGGCACACATGAGCAGCTCGCTGATATCTCTAGTAGTGTCGGTTGTGGCAGAGCTTAAGCTCGCCGAGATGCATGTTCTGTTTTGACATGTGGCCCATTTATCAGTTATTTTAATACTCGCCAATCTAAACCTGTATGTTCTTGGTTTGGGCTACTTTTAAATTTTTTTTCTTCTTGTTTTGGTTTGTTTAGAATTCGTGCATTTTAGTAGGTATAATTGTTTTTTTTTATTAAGGTTCAATGGTACTTTATAGCGAATTAGCCCCTTGTAGAGCTGTAGTTACAATATTTAATGAATGGTCTCCCCAAACTTAGATGTTACTTGCATTCGCTAGCATCCTTTCTAAAGTTGTGAAATAAACTATAATATACGGCAGTCAGCACTGAAACCCAATAGGTTGTTCACACTAATTTATCTATAAAAATCTTCCTAACATATTGCATGCCACTTGGACAAATGCAGATGTTAAGAAATTGCATCATCCCACCTCTCAGTCTAGTCTATATAGAGCTATGTCTTTCACCGCTATGGGCAGAGGCCAGCTGATTTGCTACTGTTTGGAATGTGGAGGGGTGATGTGCAGGGAAGCTAAACTCTGTCCCCCTCTCTCATATTGCCTGCTATAATTGTTCCAAAAGTCAGGGAGAAGTGGGGGGGGAACTGCCCCCGCCCCTTGCCCCCTTCTTCCGATGGGGTGCAAACTTGGGGATGCCATAAATAAATGCAATCGCTTATGGCTGCCATTGCATACAAAGGAAAACAAATACAGCGAGAAAGAGAGGGATGTGGCTTATCTTTCTCTTAGGTGTTCATATCAGAAGGGATACGGACGGTTTTGGATGGTTGCGGCTGAGCGAGCTAGCAATGAGTGCTGCCTTAGTGTTCGGTTGGGACTCTTGTTTAATCGGCAAGAAAGCAAGTCCCAGCCAACTATTGGAGCGCATCCTATGAATGCCTCCTGGGATTTTCGAAAATGTTCTATTGTCTCGCAAATGAGTGCACTGGTATTAACTAAGGGCATTTAGCGAGCTGTTTTCTCTCTTTTAATATTGCTGACTCTACATTTAAGCATTCATTCTTCACAGGAGGAGGGACACGACCGATCGACCTATCCGCTGATGCGAATCAACGAAGAGGACTCAAGTGCCATAACTGTGGTGTTGGAGGACCACTCCTTTGAGGTGACGGATATTGTGGCTGGTGCAGCGCTCGTTCTTGCATTGCACGGAGTCCACGACATTTCTTACCGTCAAAAAGCAAGCCAGTCACTCACAGTGATTGGGCACTTCATTGGTTTGAAGTACAAAATAAAGTCCGTCTTGGCTTTAGACTTGATCACGAAGTTAAAAACTTGTTAGCCAGAGGAGGTTTGTGTGCCATTTTGCCTTTTTTGCCATGTGCTGAAATTAAAGTCTTGGTTTATTAAACTCTATTCTACTGTTTTCTTTCTATGCTGACTTTTCATGAGAACCTATAGCCTCTGTGCAGGCTCATGCTCTATATTTTATGTCATTTTCAGTAGCAGTTCCACATTTCCTACGCAACAACTCCTACAATAAGGACAAAAGTATTCCAAATTACAGTGAAATCAAGGGAGGTATTGACATTCCATAGAATAATTGCAAAATGAAAAGTACAGTGGTCGCACTTCAACAGGCTAAAAATGTCAATTGCTAAAAAAGTTACTTTTAAATTTTTTTCAGCAAGTTTTTTTTTTACCAACAAAGCCAATTTTACACTTCCGTTCTTCTAATTCTGTTTTCAGGCGCCTACGTTACTTTTCACTGGGTTAACTTACACTCAACAACACAATAAAAACCACATTTAACTGTATAATTGAGCGGAGCTTGTGTGACCCTTCCTTAAGAGGGTGCTAATTTTTTATGCAGAGTTTAGGCAACACATCAAATGGGGCTGTACTTACTGTACACAATTTTTTCTGTAGAGTAATTACAGCCCCATTCCAAGTGTTGCCTAAACTCTGTATTAAAGAGTTAAGTACTCTCTAAGGAGGGGTCATACAAACTGCTCTAGTGTGCTGTTATGTGACATTAACTCTTGCTACAGAGCATAGTTAACTCTTTAATACGGACTGTAGGCAACACTTCTAATGGAGTTGCATTTACTCCACAAAAAGGATATAACAACTCTTCCTGGAGAGCGTGCTTAACTCTTAAATACAGAGTTCGGGCAACACTTCTAATGGAGTTTTAGTTACTCTCCACAAACGAGTGAATTCAACTCTTCCCGGAGAACATGTTTAACTCTTGCATACAGAGTTTAGGCAACACTTCTAATAGAGTTGTAGTTACTCTACACGAAATGGTGAGGGTAACTCTTCCTGGTGAGTACGCGTAACTCTTGAATACAGAGTCCAGGCAACAATCTAATAGAGTTGTAGTTACTCTACACGAAGGAATGAAGGTAACTCTCCCTGGAGAGCATCCTTCACTCGTCAACAAGGAGTTTTGGCAACACTTCTGATAGAGTTATAGTCACTCTACACAAAGGAGTGAAATTTACTCTCATCAAAGAGTTTAGGCAACACTTCTCATGGAGTTATAGTTACTCTACACAAAGGAGTGAAGTTAACTCTTACACTTACACATCAAAAGAGTAACCCTGACTCTCTCAAAAGTATTGGAGTTACTCTCTATAGAAGAGTTAAGTGAACACTTGTATGGGAGAGTTAAACATACACTTGCCTCCGAAGAGTTATAGTTACTCTTTAAAAGAGTGGATTCTGTGACAAGCCATTTACACTCCAAAAAGAGTTAAATCGACACTTTATTTTTTAGAGTGCATGACACGAAATGTAGAAGGACTCTATTATCTCTCTCGTCACCCTAAAAAAAATCCTGTGTGTGCCCAGAATGGTGACTCTGCCAAAGTCAGGCCGACATTTGCAATCTCTGCGATGAATTGGAAAAAGCCCCCAACCGTGGCTTCTGGCGAATACGAATGTTCTCGTAATCTATCATTCAAACATCTTCCTGTTTGTCCCACGTATCACCTGTTACATGACAAAGGGATCATACACGCCACACACAAAACACGAGTCGCAAAAGATTTTTCTGTGCGCCTTGGGATATCTCTGGCCTATTTTTGGGGCGCAGAAAACACTACCGGTGTTCCATATCTGCCACCTACTTGTTTCCAAGTTATGGGACACACGGTGGATGTAGGGGACCACCACCATGCGCTTCTTTTCCCTTTGCGCCTTCGTTTCCTCCCTCCCATCTAGCTTTTCTAACAAGTGTGCTGGCTACTTCTGCCAAGGGTGCCAACGGGAACCCCACTCCTACAAGTCTACCAATTTGTCTTCCCAAATCTTCGGTCACCTTGTGGGCATATGATTTTTTGAGGGCCGACCCATGTGCATGATACCGCTATTGCCCTTCTGATCACCTCTGACTGGGAAAGGTAAAAAATCCAGAATCGCCTTTTTTAGAACGCGGGCAAAAGGACCAACATATAGTTTTGTCACCCAGGGTACATCGTCAAATCTAGAAACTGCAGAGCTCTCTTCTTCATTTGGCTCTTCACGCGTGAATCTCAGGCCCCTCACCACCCTTTTCAAAGGCAACTAAAACGAAATATTGCGCATCGTCTTCTTCTGTCCGCCCACACAGCACCAAAAAATCGTCTGCATACCGATAACACCACTTTGCGCACACGGCGAGTGCCCCACGGTCACTGCTCCTGAAGCCCTTGTCGATCCCCGGATAGGTGAGTGAGGCCATTTGCTCAGATCTCCAACTCCTTTAAAAGGGCGGGGCAACGTGATATTCAATTGGAATGTTTTTCACTTTACGCGAGCATACTGGCACTAGCGAAGACTCGAGGATACTCGCACGCAATGCCACCGGGCCGGAAACTCCTTCGTTGCGGTGTAATTGTGCGAGGACAAGAGCGAGTGTTTTTATTCAATAGGGAGTTTTCATAGACCGCGTTTCCCTCTTCCGCTAAGCCCTCAGCAACGAACAACTTGCTATTTCGCCTGCTCGCCGATAGCCTTGACTGTAGAGTTCCGGGTATCGTGGCGGGCTCGCGGAGGGCGTTGCGGGAATGGCGGAAACGGTCTACGAAAACTCCCTAATCTCTCCTTCGCAAAACTTGACGACGTAGCTGGGAGGTGGTCGCAGTACCGCCCTTGTGACGATATTTGAATGCAGCTCAAAGATTGGACCAGAGCATTGCGTGGGGACTTGATTTGGGCCTCGTGGTAATCGTATAGCTCGAGAAGCATTCGGGTAGTGGCCCGTGTCCAATCGCTGCAATAGAGAGTTTTAGTAGATCGTTCCGATGCCTGTACGATACCCCCGATAACGATACGATGCATGCGCAAAGGCGGCGGCGGAGTATCGGGTATTGTTATCGGAGTCATCGGAACGATCTACTAAAAATCTCTATTGACGACAATAGCCGAACCATAACGATGTGCAGAACTCAGCGCGTGTCCTGTGCCTTGCCAACCCCAGTGCGTGGCTATGATCAGCATTGGCGGCATGTAATCGGCTCCAGATCACGTGGCCGTGCTTGTTCTGGCTGCGTTGAGGAGGTGAACCAGTGTTGCCAGATCCACTGATTTATCAGTAGATCTACTGATTTCGTTCCGAGTTTACTGATTCACTGAAAAAAAAGAAAATCTACTGACTTTTTTAGTAAACATATTAAAAATTTATTATTTGGCCCCTTCAGCTCCCAGGGTCGCCCATCAAAGGAAACTCATATTCTCCCAGAATTAAGAACGAAGCACTGGCTAGATGGCCTAGAAGCCCGTGCTATTCGAGTGACTTAGCCGCATACCGTATTCATCAATCTATTCACCCAGAGCAGGTTCGACGGTGACATCCGGGTACCTTAATCCGGGCAGAGCCATATATGGGGAGAGTTTGGCCAGTCCAGGATCTCGCCGTAACGTCCCTCTCCCGAGTGAGCAAACAGCCTGCGGCGCAGAGCGAGAGGCGTGAGCACATGCGCATGAACTCTCGGCTGCTCCCAGCTGAGCGGAGAGGGCGGCCATTTTCATTCATTCGCCCGGCGGAATGCATGGGATCGACATCCAGATTTCGGTTCTTTACTTTATTTGGCAGGCTCTGGCAAGAAAATTATATAGTGTTATTCCTCGGTGGCTTAAAAAGCTAAGGAATTAAGCTTCTCCACGTTTGAACGCAAACTTTGAGTCAGGCGGAAAAAAATAAGCCCGTGCAGACGACGCGCCGACAGCGTTGCGTCAAAAACATTCCACAGCCCAGTAAGGAAAGATGACAGCTTGCAGAGGACTTACATTGGACATGTACGCGTGCACTTGCCGGAATGTCTTGTTTTGGCTTCGTTTCAATAATAGCGACAGGTGGATGTCGCACTGTCGCCTTCATCTGTTGATCCCAAAAGTGGATCAGTCTCGATTTCAAAGAATAATCCTCGAAATAGCAATACTAGCCAATAATTATAAAAAAAAACATTTACGGTGCCATTTTAGTTTTTCCTTCACAAAAACTTACGCGAGAACTGGTCTTGTTTTTTTTTCATTTTTATGTGTTTATTATTATGGTATTTGTTACTCTATACCATTTCTTCGAAGTGTGGATTAATGGGAATAGCAAAACATGGCAAAACACAGATTTCATAGAATCTACTGATTTTTTGCAAATCTACTGACTTTTGGGGATCAACCTTGCTGACTTTTTTTTCTCCATCTGGCAACACTGAGTGCGAACGATACTCGTTTTCCTTTCATTTTTTCTGCGACTTCTATTGAGTCTGGTGAAAAACGAACGCGGTGTTTCACAGGTCATTAACGCCAGGGATCCGTTCTAAGCGGTATTTGCGCGAAGTACAAAAATCGTGGTATCGCAATTTTAAATAAAGCCTTAGCACTAGGGATGCTAAATGCTAGCGCAATAAATACTAATTAAAATCTGTACTAGCTGTTACGCTGTTCTGTTAGGATCAACTAAATATGTTAGTCGTACAAGAAACAAAGCAAAACGAACATGTTACGTGGGAGCTGCAATTTATTTTTGCCTTCTGCGATGCTTGCGTAGCTCAGGAGTAATGTAGTGGGTGGTTGTTAAAAAAAAGAGATGCCTTTTATTCAGGTTGTTAGTATTACAGGCCGTGCTTATTTCCATAATAAGTATGAGTAGCTTTATTTTTTTTCGAACGTGGAATGGAAAATAATTTGCAGATTACGTCCCGAAACGCTGAAAGATTTGATTAGCGCGATCCTCTCACTGCATGAGACATCACCGGACCTCTATACTCTTGATCGATATTGTACGCACTACATGGCAGTGTTCTCGCGTAAATCTGGCGTTGTTTAGTGGCGACGCGTTTTGTTAGAGCTGCAGTTGAAAAACATTTCAAGTTCGTCCTCAGTCGCACGGCACAATTTAATGTCATTCCATCAATACGTTCGCCACGAATCTCAGTTTTTTGCTACTACATAAATTGATAAATAAACACTGTAAATTATAATCATTATAAACCGAATTCGGGGGAATTCCACTGATCTCTATAACATTTGCTGGATCGGGTTTGCCCGCTCCGTGAATGCGGCCACTGGCGACCATCTTTTTGGTAGAGTTATTTTACCTCTAGCCAAAGTACGGCTGCTGCAGCCACTATCATCCATCCATGCGCAGCGTTGCGGCAGCTGTGTGGGCCGCCATAAAATAGCCGTGGATGTTATTTCGTGTTTGATTGACATTGTCTGAAGAAATATATTTTTGAAACCCGCCGTGAAGCCGTATCTTTGAGACCGGTGGAGTTTCACGAAATCGCAGCACCGGGGAAAAGCAGCACAGCGCATCGAAAGTCGCATCGAAGAAGCATCGAAAGCAGACGCCGGTACGGACACCGTTACTAGATCAACCTGCGGTTATGGAACTTCCCACAAACGCTGTACATTGAGGGGGTCCGAAAACCGTGTCCGATTTGTTTGCAGCTAGGCGGCGCTGCCGGCGTCGTTAATCCACGCGTTTTCGTCTGCTCACTGCTCCGCGGGCTGCTTTTGAGGTCCCGACTATTCTCGAGGTTAAGCATGGTTTTGGGTTAGTTTTTGCCCTTTCGCCAGTAAAGCGTAAAAATGTGACTACCAACAGCAGCAGAAACAATTTGAAAGTTGTCTGCTGCTGTTATCCGTAAGAAAGGCCAGAACCGCGCTGTCAATGATGATGATAGCGAGTATTAATGCGGAGCGCGCATTCTCTGACAGGCGCCACTGCACCAGGGACCCCTCGGGAGCGGAGTTCCACAACTGAGTTGGATCTAATAACGTTGGGTACAGAGTCTGCTTTCGATGCGCGAGCTGCGCTGCTTCCCCACTGCGCTTTCGTAGAACTTTCGCCGGGTTCTCAGAGATGAGGCTACCGTTCACGCCGGGTTTCAAGAATCTGCTTCGTCAAACAACTTCAATCAAGCACGAAATATCACCCACGCTACAGTGTACAAGATCTACGGCTATTTTATGGCAGTCTGCTGCCATTGTAGCTGTCCGCCATATTACTATGATGGCTAGAGATAACATAACTCTACCAAAAAGATGGCCGACCGTGGCAGCATTCCAGTCCGCAGGCGGAACCAGAACAAACGCGATCCAGCAAATAGACATAGAGATCAGTGGGGGAATTAATTCAGTTTCCTTAGGACTAACTGAATATTCTCGACGGCAGAGACGCAGTGAAGAATATCACTTGACATTGTGATAACAAAAAAGGTCACATGAAATGTTGCACTTCATATTCAATATTGCATGCACATGTTTGTTTTTTTCACGACATCCAATGACCTTCAAAATGAGGAGATGAAGAAAGACTAATTCTTGTTTCAATAAGGTTCCCATTCGACGGTTCTGGCTACAGTCTCGATGCCAAAGGTGCCATTTTCTCGAATTTAATGCCAAGTTGCGTCATATGAGTAGAAGACAGCGCTAACAAAAGTAACCAGTACAATACACAGTAGAAGTGTTCTACTATTGCCTATTAATAGTAGAAGACATGGTTAACAATTAAAGCGTCTTTTTTACGAATACACAACTCTAATAGTTTACTATTGTGTATCAGCCCTGATCATAACTATAGAGTGAAATAAAATTAAAAGATTCCGCGTAGCAGGGTCCAAGGTAATTGCCATTTTTGGTCAAAGTGACCTTCGCCGGGAATGACATTATATTTTTTCCGTGTGGCAGGGATATATGCTGGGTCCCAATTTATTTGAAGAGGATTGTTTGCAACTACAGTTTCTAATCCTCATCGTGGTCAAGCACGCATCGACCTACAGCCGCTCGCCGAGTGAACATTTCTTCGCTCGACTCGATCGGCTCCTGAGAGCATCGGATTACGATACCCGATTCAGGTGCCGCGTCGCTGGCGGAACTTTCCGCACGCTTGCGTCTGTGCCGCGCAATGTCCAGATTGCAGAACATTGGATAATAACCTCATGGCTCACCATCGCACCGCGGATACTGGGGCCCTATGTTGCGCTTTTTGGACTCCCATGGCGACTAGGGAGAAGGAAGTGACGTCAACAACGCAGCAAACACAGATTGGATGTTTCTTCCGCGGAAATTCTTCATCAACGACTCTCACCCATCAACGTCCAATCTGCGTTTGCTGCATTGTTGACGTCACTTCCTTCTTCCTAGTCGCCGTGGGAGTCCAAAAAGCGCAACATAAGGCCCCTGCTCTCTCGTCTGGTTGCCGTATTGGCTCGCGATTTCACCAGTTCACGCCACCGCGAGGTAACCCTACGCACGAGGGTATAAGAGAATACGGCGCAAGAGCACCAGGGAGACTGCACAGGAAGACTTAACAACAGAATGACACCTGACTACGAAGACTGCTCCTCGTCTTCGGCCCTATCTTAACTAAATAAAGGGTTAGTGTTTTTACCAACCGTTCCAGACCAGTTTAACTTCGAGTCTGGAAAAACCCCACACGCTACACTCTTTTCAGTGATAGAGACAAATGTGGCGTCCAGCGAATCAACGGGAGCGGTACGAAAAGCTAGAGAACTCGTAAACGATCGAAAGATGGAACACCTTTCCCGTTTTGCCCGCCTTAACATTGCTCCGGTACGTTTATTCTCACTCATGCGGACATGGAGGAGATTGATAGACGCGATTCTGGTGCTGCAGAAGTAATTGAATAGCGAAAAATTACCTTCAAGTTGCGATGAATATTTCTATACCATCGAGTTTCAAGGCACTGAAGAAGACTAAGCAAATATATTATCTCTGTCTCCAATCGATATCTTTTATAAATCATTCGCTCGTGGTAACGCTCCCCGTGGTTGTAAGATCGGCCATGTCATGCCAATACATACATCCGTGGACCGGAGTATTATCGTCCAACGTCGCTCGGTAGTATTTCCTGATAAAAAATGAAACATAAAAATCTTCTCATTGCCACCTAACTATATTGGGGCGTATCAACCTTCTAAACATTAGTCCACACAAATTTGTGAAATTTTAATTATCCGAAGCACGACCTTTTAAATTGGTGCATAGCATGCATCGTATCTGTGAACATAAAAGTCAGGACGATGCTATCTTCCCAGTTATCTGAGAAGCATTAGATAGAGTACCTCATATTAAGGTATAATAGCGCTTAATTTTCAAATTTATACCTTCATCAGTAATTAAATTTTGGTATTTATTATTGGTCGCTCTCGGTATGCCGTGGTTAATGACACGGCGAGATTTCACGTAATATTGCCGCGCCCGCAGCTGGCCAGGTAGGCAGCGCGGCCGTGGCCTAACGGTTATCGTGCTTGCCTCCCACGCGAAGAGCCAGGGTTCGATTCCTGGGAGCGACGCGTCTTTTGTTTATTCTTGCAATGTTAATGTTCTGGTAAATTCGAGAACCGTCTTGCTTGTTCGAGGTTACGAATGTTCTACGCGCCGAACCTTCTACGCCGATTGTTCCAGAAGCCCACGCGTGTACATAAGGGGCTCCGCGTGGCAAGCCGCAGTCAGTCTCGCCCCAGCGTTCGACTCTGCTGTTATCGCCGACTTCGACGCCCGCGACGCTCTGCTGTTATCTTCTGTTTCCTTTTTATGTTTTGGGCACAAGTTCGCCCCATTAAACGTTTCAGTTTCTTCAGTTATTCATCGCCTCATCAATTGTCATTCGTGACATTTTGGTGGAGGTGCTGGGTAACGCATGTCCGTTCAGCGCACCCCTACGAGGGCCCGCAGTGCAAGTCCGACCCCAAGCCCCCGAGGACCCAACGAAGAGAGGACCGAGACCCGATCAAGTCGCCGCAACCTAGGCCTACCCCCGGAACTTGGACCACTGCCGGACAGGACAAAGAAGCTACCGAAGCCGACGATGAACACCACGTCGCAGCCAGACGGAACGCCACCGACGTCCATTGTCTACGTGCAGGCCCCACCAAGGACGCCGCCGAATTTCAGTGGCAATCTTCATGAAGATGTGGACGACTGGTTGGGCCAGTACGAACGCGTCGCACGGTTCAACGGATGGGGTCCTGAGCAGAGCCTGCGAAATGTCTACTTCGCTCTGGAAGGCACTGCACGCACCTGGTTCTGAGAACCACGAAGCGTCAATTTCGTCGTGGCAAGACTTCCAGGCGGAGCTTCGACGCACTTTTGCCAGCCAGCAGCGACGTCAGCGGGCCGAAGAACTTCTTCAAGCAAGAAGCCAAGGGCCAAACGAGAGCGTCACAAGTTTCGTCGAGGACGTTCTCCGCCTCATGAACCGCGCCGACCCAAACGCTCCTGAAGAGAAGAAGCTGCGGTTCCTGATGCGAGGAGTGAAAGAAACCATCTTCGGAGGCCTTGTGCGGAACCCGCCTATCACCGTCCAAGACTTCATCACCGAAGCAACAAACATCGAACGTGCCCTTCAAGCACGCGCCTCCCACTATCAGAGACTTCCTGGCTTCGCTGCCCTCTCGCCGTACAGCAGCAACACCCCGGACATACGCGAGATCATCCGGGACGTCGTCCGGGAGGAAATCAAGAAGCTCCTGCCTGCTACCCACCAGCCTGCTTCGGTGTCAATAGCCGAAGTTGTCCGCGAGGAGGTCCAGCGGGCATTCCAACCTGAGGCTCCTGCCAGCGTAGCAGCACCCGAGGAGCCCTCTTTGACCTACGCCGCGGTAGCTCGGAGACCGGCGCCAGCTGCCCAGCAGTATTCGACGCCACCTCGACGTGTCCTACCAGAGCCACAGACTTTCCGACGTCGGGAAGGGCAACCCCAGCTCGTCCGCACTGAACAACCGGCGCCAAGGAAGACGGATGTGTGGCGCACGGCCGATCGACGACCGCTGTGTTATCACTGCGGCGAGGCCGATCACGTCTACCGGAGGTGCCCGTACCGACAAATGGGCCTGCGAGGCTTTGCGCCGAGCGACCCGCGACCCCGCCTTGGGGAGCGACCAAGGGACATCGAGGAGTACCTCCGACGACCCCTGTCCCCGGTGCCGACTCCACCCCGAGGTTCCCGTTCGCCTTCGCCTCGACGTGCGCTTTCGCCCTTCCGCCGCTCTCGTCGGGACAGCCTGTCGCCCCTATCTCGTCGGGAAAACTAAGTGCGGCAACGCCTGGAGGTGGCGTTGCCGAAGACGACCGAAGCAAAGAGCCTCCAAGAACGACGGAGCGCTCCCACTCTCCCGACGCTCCGCATCACAACGACGCGCCTGCATCGGTGTCCAACAACCTAAACGTTATTATCGACGGCCACGACGCATCGGCACTCGTGGACACCGGAGCAGACTACTCAGTCTTGAGTGGGAGGCTCTCTCGCCGCCTTCGAAAAGTGACGACGCCGTGGGAGGGGCCGCAGATACGAACTGCTGGAGGACACCTCATTACGCCTGTCGGGAGGTGCACTGCTCGAGTCGAAATCCACGGTGAGACGTGCCCTGTCAAGTTCGTCGTTCTGCAAGACTGTGCGAAGGACGTTACTCTAGGAATGAGCATTCTCTGCGGCACATCGGCACATCGGCACGCCACTCGGACAATGTGGTAGATCTTACTCCCGTACCCGCGTCTACCGCCCGCCTTCTTGCGTGGACTTAGCTTTTCGGAGCGTGGGAAGTCGCCATTTCCCCATAATG
The DNA here is from genome assembly GCA_037355805.1 of Ixodes ricinus. Taxonomy (NCBI): domain Eukaryota; kingdom Metazoa; phylum Arthropoda; class Arachnida; order Ixodida; family Ixodidae; genus Ixodes; species Ixodes ricinus. The sequence goes on along the minus strand of JAZHYW010013095.1, from coordinate 2,545 downwards.
CTCGAACTATCTGCAGGCAAGTGCAAAACGACCAAGCGACTTACGAAGACAGTAAAATGGGATCAATTTCATGCCTTCACAGAGGAACACATCGAAGAGATCAACCCTGGTCATATTTCGGCCCTTCTCACGACGACTACAAAGTCTGCGACTGACTCCCATCAGGCGGAGGCGAATAAACCCACTTTAGACACACATCTCCTATTGCTGTGGGATCGTCGCACAGCTGCGCTTACCAAGTACCGGAAGCACCAGCGGCGCTGCTACCTGAACCGTGTACACCCCCCTCCCACACACATACACACACACACCAAGGAAGCTAGCGCGTACGCCGAGACCCTCAGCCTCACACGATGAATTGCCCATTGCGTAGGGTGATTAGACGTCCCGTTTTGGCCGGGACAGTCCCGTTTTGAGGTCCGCTTCTGCCGTCCCGTCTTTTTCTCCCAATAAAGAATCATGTCCCGTTTTCGCAGGACTGCAGAGTTTTGAAATTGCCGCCAAGCGACTTGAAGCAAACCGGAACTCGTTAAAAGTATATTTTACAAAAATAAACGTAGGTACTTTCAAATGCTTACCCAGAGAGTGAAATTTAGAGCTGTTTCACCCACAAACACTTTTTCTCTCTCGAAGACACGTATGTAGAAATATCCTTTTGAGTTACTGAATATAGCACGCATGTAGAATCTCGGTTGGCAACACTACACCATTTTTTTTTTAAATGGCGAAGAAACGCAGGGCTTAGTGCACTGATCTCCACTAGAGGGGGCTGGATGGCGCATTGAGCAAACAGGTATGAAGCCACCGGAAGTGAGCGGCTTGTCCCGGAAGTGAGCGCTTGGCAGGCTTTGTAACCCTTCCGAGTGCTGGTTCGAAAAGCGTCGAGGGCGCTGGATTTTCGCTTGTTCCCTCAAGAGAGCCTGCTTGTTGCGCAGTAAGAGCGCATGCAGACCCGAGAAGTATCATGGGAAGCCATTCAATGTAAACATTTTGAGATTCTAGTTGATCAAGTGTGAATATGTCCCAAGTTCAAATGCCTCATTCTCGGGATTTAATCCAGAACGGGAGTATTAAAACCCAATCAAAGACACAAAAAAGCATGGTCCAAAATATCGACTGAATGCACTAGGAAGCCCAGCGCACGCCCGACTTCCGGGACAAGCATCGAACTTCCGGTGGCTTCACTTGCGCCAGGCTCGGAGAGCAGCTAAGCGCCATCCAGCCCCCTATAGTAGAGATCAGTGGCTTAGTGCAATATGGTAACTATTTTGAAATAAGAGCAGTTACTTCATTAAATAATAAAATAAATGCTCCCCCCCTTTCCTCTGGGATGTCCCGTTTTCTGCCTTAAAGGGATTGTCCGGTCAAATTTTGTATTCGAGAAAACAATTGAATATCATAGTTATTGCCTCGAGACGGATCGTACGTGCAATATCTGAATTTTATATGCCCCTCTGCGTGAGTAATTTAATTTATGCTGCTCCAATCGCATTCTAGCGTAAACACTGCTTTCGTTGGCAACATTGAAGCTCTAACGTCACAAAACACAAAGCGAGCATTTTTGTCTCCCTCAGCGTGCTTCGTTTTTGTTGTTGTGCTCGACTTGTTTCGTAGTTGGGTGAGATTTTGTTGAGCGGTTCGGTGCCACAGCCACCGGGCAGCACATGCGAGCCAAGACATGACGTTCCACACTTTTCCGCGAGACGTGCAGTAACGAGCGAAGTGGATCGTCGCCGTGCGTAGGGACCAAGTTCCCGTCAAGAACGAGATCCTGTTTATGCAGCAATCATCTCGCAGAAGAGAGCTACGAGCTGAGCTCTAAGCGGACAGAAGGCTCGTAAGCTGAGGTGTGATGCTGTGCCAACGATATTAAACTACGTCCATCCACTCCTCGCCCAAATCGGATCAATCATTTTGATTATGCAGCGAAACCGAAACCAACAGCTAGGCCACCCTGGAAACGATACCAGCAGTTGTATTTAGCACGCGTGCAGCCCGATTCTGTTTGCCCCGCGTGTGAAAATGGAGCGTGACTACGATTCACCTAGCTCGTCCAAGCCAAGTGACGACATGCATTTGAACGATTCGCTGTTTGTCTTCAACCCCGCAGCCTCATCACCGATCCAGTGGATCCGCTGCCTGTGTACCCAGACGCCGCTTCGTGTACTTAGGTGCCGCTTCAGAGGCCAAATCTGCATCCTTCACTTTGCAAGCGCCCCTAGTTCGATCGGTGGCCGTCGCAGTTGTGTTTGCGCGAAACGGCAAACGTTTGCTCGAAGCTTATGGCTGTCTGTGAGTAATTTCCTGCTAAAAGGCGTGAATTTTTTGCACATGCTTGGGAACTGCAATAAAAGAACCGTATTTAAGTCGGGTACAGCCTCAGGAGACTATATAATCCGGAAACAAAATACAAGACATCCATCGACCAAAGCTTGTTATCCCGACCATCCGACAAACCTTTGCGTTTTGTGACGTCACGCATCACCTATGGATGCCAGCCATTGACACTGGCGAAATTCGGGGTGCAGCTTTGTACATAGGCTCT
>JAZHYW010013094.1:0-14466 GCA_037355805.1 Ixodes ricinus | reverse complement strand
GAAAGCTTGCTCTGAAGGCGCGAGTTTTCTGCCCTTGCTGCCCTTCTAGTCTCAGCTTCAGGGTGAACGGAGTATAGGTTATTTTTTTTATCAAACCTACACCGTACACGTGGTCATACTCGGAACGTGACCCGCGAGTAACAACCTATGCAGAAGTTGGCGCGCGAACTTGACACTCGAAATGTCGGAACACATCATTTGGAAGGTGCACGAATGGCTCGATTATTCTCTTTGAATGGTATATTATTCCTCAGGGATCTGAAAATTAACGACAAAAGTAACGTCTTTACCTTCATTGTTACTTCAAAAATTTAATAGATTTACAGTTACTAGTAACAACACTGAAAGTAACTCGTTACAGTTAAAAGTTGCCAAAAAAGTAATAAAGTTAGAGTAACGCGTTATATGCAACGCGTTACTACCCAAGACTTTATTTCGCCTCATACTGGTTCAGTAAGTTCTGGCAAACTTGCTTACAGTGCATTTCCTGCTCCTGCGTGAGCGCTCCGGGGGACCCACTTGATACACACTTAGCAATATTGCAACATTTTCATTCTTGCCAACCATGTTTTCAACTCAATAAAACCAGTATTCATCTCCGTACAAAGTTTTCTTGTCATATTTCATTTGTTGGTACGAAAGAGCTGGTCGAGACTTCACTCATTTTGCAGATGCATCGCCGTCCTGAACGTGGCTTGTCTTTCATGTCGCTGTCTCCAGTCCTAAAATGCTCTGCCTATCGCCCCATTGTGCTTATATTCTGTTTTGTATCGCCCCATTGTGATTATATTCTGTTTTGATCTCAGTAAAATTTCTGCAAGCGCTGATGAATTTCTATTGGTGCTTCATTTTCCGCACGCGGAAATTAAATAACACAAATTTACTTCATGCGACCGTCGATGTCAGACTCCATTTTGTCATACTGCCGCCGTGCTGCATCTGTCGCATAATGAAACATAATGTATTGAATATTGGGGAGAAGGTTCAAACTCTGCTGTCATACTACCAGCATCCGCCTGTGCCGAATTGAACCAACCTTATAAAAGAGGAGGCATTTCCTTCGAACCTACCCTTCCATAATTCGCAAGTGGTAGCCAGAACTCTGGTTGTTGTCACCCAACTGAGAAAGTGAAAGTGGATAACTCATAAGAACAGCAGCGAGGCACCCCCAAATCGCGCGAGAGCATTGTCAACAACTATTCAGTGTTTTCACTGCAATGTTCGCAATGGTATAATTTAATTTATTTATGCCTTAACAGCCATAAATGCTAAGGTTTTTTGTGGTTCTTCATCTGACAGCGGTTCCCTTTTTCTTCCTACCCTTTGAAATTATTCCAATTTTGATCTTTCTCTTACTTCTTTGGAAAGCTCTGGCGGGGCTCAAGTTGATATGCTTTTGTGGAAGTTAAGACGTTTTTGTTAATTGATATTGTTGGCCATTACATTTTTTTTCTCAGTCCTACCACCCGCCATTAATGGGCTCTGTAGTTTGTTTCAAACTATAAAAAAAGAGAGACTGCATTTTATTCAATATTAACAACGTCCAACTTGAGCAATATTAAAGCACATACAAATCTAATACTAAACGTAACCAGGTATGTGTCGTCCGACAATACGCTGGACGGTTCATACCCTATGCCGGGAAGTTACAAAGAGTGATGTAGGAATAAGAAATGGCGCATTTGTACGCTTTCGAGAAACTCCGTTAAATAGGAGTCGCTCGACCTGTCCCTATGTATCGCAGCATCTGTCAACTGCAAAGTGGGAGAAAATCTGAATAACTTTGAAAACATTTTATAAATCGAATTAATTTTATTTAAATGAGGTTTATTTGATTTAAAACAAGCTAATTTATTTAAATTAGTGTAGCTAGGAAAAAGTAATTCGTTATTGCTAGATGTAATTTTAGCCATGTCGGACTGATTGATCAATCTGTCCGATCACTGAAAACAATTCGGAAGAAGAGTTACTCGAACCTAAAGCACTCTAAAGTTATCCACATTTTATTAATGTAAATCAAGTCATACTATTCGAAAAAAAAGCTTAATGTTTTGGGTAGTTAAAAAGCTATATTTGCTTTTTTTTATTTCGCGTTCTGGTTTTGCCTTCAATAGGATGTTGCGTAACTGTTGAAGTAACTGTAAGTGAGAAAGAGAGTTCAACGCTCAGATTTGCTCAGTAAAGCGACTGCTTTTTGCTTGTGTTCAGCTTGATATATATTTTCCTTGATTCATAATTCTTTGACTTTAATACAAAACAAATGGACATATAAAGCACCAAATGAAAGACAAATGGTGGGTAAAAAATATTGTCGTGTTTATGTTTGCGGGAGAGGTTTGATTTAAATCGCCATATTAAAACTGGTCTGACTTTCATCATTTCGGTTTGTAACCTCCACCCTGGGAGTTTAGTGTGTGTGCATGAGCGCGTGCATGTGCGTCTGCGCGTGTGTGTGTCTGTGTGTTGTGCCTGTGCGTGTGTGCGTGCGTGTGCAATTAGCGCAGTTAACGTGGCAGTATTGCCAAAAACAAAAAACCCTAAAAAAAGACATTTTTTCGTATACAAAACGAAAAATAATCTATCTTTCTCCGAATATCGTACACTAAAATTATAATAATCAGTTTCTAAAAACATGTGTTCACATGGTCAACTCTTAAAGCAACAAAATTCACCAACCATGGCAGCGTCGTCAAGAAGATGGGCGAGGGGAAGAAAATAATCCAAAATGCATGCAGTATATCGCGTGACGGCTCACCTCAAAAGTACGCAGTACTTATTCAGAAACTCTGTCAGGTCCGAAAAAAGAAATCATCTGTTTAAAAAACAATTTCATCGGGGCTGCCATTCCAACGTAAGAGTGATGCTCACATATATCCAAAGTGCGCTCATGTTTTGTTGTTGTTGTTTCTGTTTTTTTTTTTTGCAGTGATTCCAAACGACATCAAATAGGAAGCACCGGTTCCTTTCTTTCTTTTGCACAATGAGTTCAGGATATAAAGCATATATTCAGACTAGAACATTCGTTTGGTCAACCTGAAAAAGAACTTTTGTTGAAGTGACACCCTGCCGTTCTTTTTCCTGCGGTCTGTGGCGTAAGAAGAACATGGACGCGAGGAGTGGTGCGCTTCAGCTGTTTCAGATTCGAGCTTTGTGAGTTTATGTTCTCGCGCGGTTAGCATTACTGAACGCTCAGTTAAAGGAACGAAATAAAGCATAAGGTTTATTTTGTTCAGTACCTTTCTCTGTTTTGAAGCAGGTAGAAACAAAAAATGCACGCAGCCTAAGTGCCTTTCTAGGTTCCTATGGCGCTGTTTTTGAGAGCCGTTTTGTTCTTGCATATCTGCACGAATCGGTTGTGGCTATGCTTATGCAACCTGGGTGCCCTGCATGACTGAAATTTGAAAGACTCCTGAGCTGCGTGTCTGCAAAGGTGAATTTTTATATCTCAAGAGCTTTATTAATGTACATTGAAGACGACGGGTGGACGTATCGGGAGATACCATACTTGAAATGAATATCGAATAAACCAATCTTCACCTTGGAAGCAGTGTTCCGAGATTAACTGATGCTAAGAATGGCGCCGCTGAGGAGTTTTTGTTAGAAGAAAGCGGGGTGAAGGAATGAAGGGTGATCAGCGAAAGAAACGGCGCACTTGTTTCTAAGTCTCTTTTTTTGATGTGCGACGCTTTCAAATATGATTAAATATAAAAACTCGAATTGCAGCTGCAGCATATATTATTGATTATTTATCGCTCGTCAACCCCTTATTTTGCTTTATTTATTGGTAAACCAAAAGGGCTGAAAACGTTTTTTGCATTCTCGCTACTTTGCGCATCTCTGCTAACTAATTTTCACAAGTATACAGGGTGGCACTAACGGATCTGACACTGTAAAACGAGCCGGAAAAAACGGCGCCTGCACATAAAACGGTCATACTTTCACAGAATGGCCATTGAACAGGTCACATTTTCCGTGTGAGACCTTCCTGTAAAAAATGAGATCAACAAACTTGCCCAAGTCAACGATGGGCGTATTCGCAGACGACCGAGTTAACGACGCTGTTAACTTGTTGCGCCATATCCCCGATTGGCACTGCAAGGAGACGTCAGTGTGCACCGCCTGCTCGTGGGAGATGGCGCCACAAATTAATAGCGTCTCTAACATGATCGTCTGCGAACGCGCCTGACGCTGACTAGCAAGTTTGTTGCTCTCATTTCTTACAGGAAGAAAATTATGCCTTGAAACGTCACACTGTAAAACTGACCTGTCCAGTACAAATTCGGTGAAAGATTCAGCATCCTATGTGCAGGCGCCCATTTTTGTCGGCTCGTTTTACTGCGTCAGATCCACTTGTGCCAATTATGCATACTATGCAGCGGGTTAAGCAACGGGTCTCTCTGTTAACATTAACCCGCGAAAGGTATACCTTCACATTACTAATGTGCAGTTTATTGCACGCTAAATAGTTCTGAAAAAACTTCCACACAGCGCAAAACACTCTGGGGCAGTGCACAGCGCGCACTTTGTTTTCTGGTCATTATAGTCCTGGCACATTTCAACACCTACCAACAAGTTGACGTTAATATAAATTATGTAAAATTGCAGTACGTTTATCCGTCTCTCGGGCGGCTTGTATCTTTGTATAATTTTAAATAAGTGCAGGTTTGTGCTACTCTGAATGCATTGGTGTCACGAAGCACGGGAACGAGTTGAGCAAAGTTGTAAGGTTTTTAAACCGTTGAGAAATTTGAGTTCGTCTGGTTGAACGGTCGATTTTACTACCTTTAGTGTTTTGTGTGATTTTAATGTATTTTTGGTTTTACTCCTACATCTGCAAAACGTAATTTACAGTTTTTCTTTTTTTAGATAAAAGTATGAAATAATTTTTTTATTATTATTTGGTTCGACCTTCTCCGAATTGGCTGGTATTGTTGGTGTGTTTTTTTTTAACTTTAAGCGATGTTTTTATATAGAGCATTATTGCAGTATAGTATATGCGCCAGCTCAAGTTCAAGTCATTGGTGCCAAAATAACGTGCGATGAATACTTTTTTCTAAATATCAGTAAATATAAAATATTATATTCGGGAACTAAAAAAAGATCAAACGAGTTGCGTTATTACGTAAAACGCTTCAAAGAACTCTTTATTGTACATATAGGTTTCTGGGTCTCGGAGATGCACCAAAAACTCACTTGGATGATAAAAAAAGTTAACGCTCTGTTTTATTAAAGCAGCGAGATGCACTGTGTTCGTGACATCCTCCTTTCTTTATATTCTGCCACTATACAAAACGTAGATTTGATTTAATGTATATAAGATTTATATCTAAATCCTGATATATAAGATTTATATTCATATAAGTATAACTCTATAAAAAATTTAGAATAGCTCATTCATTAAGAAATCATCGCGTTCATTTGCGTTATCGCGGGAGGTTGTTTCAAAGCGACGGCAGCTCGGAGCTCGCGTAATTCGACTTCGTGGAGGCGTCATTAGGGAGTCCGTTTGTTCCTATGCATCATTTCAAAAGCTTGCTTGAATTTAATACACCGATGTACCTTAAATTCACCTTGAATTTACCTCAAATGTACATGGGAGCAAAACGAACGCTGTTTCATTGGTTGTATATGTCAGTGATTCGTTCTAAAAGGTATTCAAGCGGAACAAAATCGTTGTCCGTCCCTTTAACTGAACGCAGTGGCGTACAAACCCGGTCGTTTTGTACTCTACTCCGCATAGAAAAAGCACTGGTTTGTGGCGCATTCCTTGGGCGTGTTGAGTTTAGTCGGCCAAAGCCAACGCCCAAAAGCAATGCGCGCCGTGAAGTTGCACTTTAAAGTTGCCTTGATTGGCTCAATCAGAATATAGTGCTAGCTGCGGTCGGACTTAAAATGAAACGGAGTATAGTCCGCGGAAGATACGCGCAACGAAAATCGTTCTCTGATTGTACACCTGGCTGATCGTTGTCTGTAACAGTCTGCTAGCAGCGAAACGGCAGTTCTAATTCCCATTCGGCGAAAGCACAGCAACTCAAATGCGCCGTCACGGAAGCGAGCAGGGCGCCGAACGTCAAGGCGGAGGCGTCTCAGGAACAAGCAGAAAGAAAAGCGAAGCAACGCAAATGCATCCTCACGGAAGCCATGGAGCCATTTAGTGGGAAATTAAGCGAAAGTTCTCAGCTAATATGGAGGGAAGAAGCGAAGGTGTAGAGGGTGGAGAGGAACATCCTCCTCCTCCGTACCCTTTCCCTTCTCCTGCTGATGAGCTGCTGCTCTAATTCGGCATTACAGAATGCTGAACGTCTTTAATAGTTGTCTCCTGTTTGTGTGATCAATGTGACTGCTTGTAGCTCAGCTATCATTTTATAACGTCGATCTTACGTGTATGCTCAAGAATGACCCTACGAAGTTCTGGAAAGTTATTAACCCTAAATCTGATACTGCAATCACACTTAAAAATAACGGTGACACATTGGTTCAGGATGACGAATGTGCCGAAATACTGAATGACTGCTTTTGTTCCATATTTACGCAATAAAATATCGAAGCCTTCTTTCTCCTCTTCCCGCTATTCCAACACCCATGTCTGGATTTGTGTTTGAACCAGGAGGCATCGCTAAACTCATTGACAACCTTAAAATCTCTTCATCAGAAGGCATGAATAACGTAAAGGCAAAATTCAAAAACACAAAAGACTTAGTTAGCGTGATATTAGCTAAAATATTTTCACAATCTCTTTCAAGTAGTCTTCTGCCTGATGACTGGAAAGTGGCAAAGATTGTCCCGATTTCCAAAAATGGCGACAAATACTCCCATATAACTATCGACCCATATCCCTAACAAGCTGTATCATGCAAGCTAATGGAACATATTATCTACACAACACATAATTCAATTTCTGTCAGACAACTGTTTCTATCAACCCATCCCAGCACGGCTTTCGAAAAGATTTTTCATGTGAAACTCAATTTGCATCGTTTACTCATGATATGCATAGTCAACCTTGATTTGAAGATTCAAACTGACGCTATCTTCCTGGACTTCGCCAAAGCTTTTATAAGGTTCCTCATAGACGACTCATATACAAGCTTTCTAAACTCAAGTTAGGTTCCTCCATTCTGAACTGGATCATTAACTTTAACTAACAGACAGCAACTTGTTACCGCAAACCAGTCATCATCCTCTCTTGCTCCAGTCATTTCAGGTGTTCCTCAAGGATTGGTCCTCGGACCCCTTTATTTTTGATTTACATTAATGACATGCCTATATCAATAACATCGCATGTTCGTCTTTTCGCTGACGACTGTGTCATCTATCGCCAAGTGAGTAACCCATCAGATCACCTACTCATCCAAGATGACCTCAACCGCATCCAAGCATGGTGCAATACATGGCAGATGTGTCTCAAAGTCCATAATTGCAAGCTTGTGTCTTTTGCACGCTCGCTCTAAACCCTCTATCTTTTCCTACTCCCTTAACAGCGTTCCTTTGGAAAAAACTAATTCCAACAAGTATCTCGGAGTTCAACTTATATCCGATCTTTCCTGGGCTACTCATATCAGTCACACCATATCCTCTGCTAATCGCTCTTTAGGTTTTTTGAGGCGCAACTTGGAACTGGCTCCTCCTCACATAAAACAACTTGCTCACTCATCCCTTATCCGTCCTAAACTGGAATACGCATCTGCTATCTGGGATCCGCACCAAGCCTACCTCATCAATAACATCGAATCAGTTCAGCGTCGAGCACTACGTTTTATTTACTCAGATTATTGCTTCTTTTACTAGCGTCACATCTCTTCGAACCCGTGCCAACCTCCCTCCTCTCTGAACGCCGCCGTTTAGCTAGGTTATCGCTTTTTCATAAATTGTTTTACAGCCCGTGCCTCCGATTGTCATACATATTTCTTTCTGTACGCCGACAACCGTCGCACGGGTCACAATCTCGATGTGCAGCGACCAAAGGCAAAAACCACCACATATCAGAACTCTATTTTTTCACGTACAGCCTTTGATTGGAGCGGGCTCTCCCAGAACATTGTAACTACTGATGACTCATTAGAATTTAAAGAATTAATACGTGCAATCGCGTTCTAAGTATATTTCTGTTTTTTTGTGTTTGCACACTAATTGTCTTGACGATTTTAATTTTATTTCACATGCATAATTTGCTTTTGGGACATTGCACTCCTCTTTTGTTGATGTTTTGTTGTATGCCACCTCTTATGTAATACCCCTATGGGGGTCCTTAAGTTATATAAATAAATAAATAAATTTAGTTGGCGCATGTGCATATCAAGCAAGCTCGTGCTATCAAGCAGCTCAACAAATTAAAAGAAAACTGAAGCGATTCTGTATTTGATAAAAGAATACCTAAACCATTTTCATTTGGCCTCAAAGTTAACAAATATTGAAATTATTATTATTTTTTTTAATTTGGTGCAAGGACGTTGCAGAAATGAATATGCAAAGTACAGCTGAAGCCCCTCCTTCCCGGGGCGTGACGTCATATTATGAGTTTTCGGAATCTCCGCTCTCACAGATGTTCAGCGCCTGTCAAAGCTGTGCACACGCACTTTAGGTATTTCCAACACGGTCACAAAGAGACGTCATGACTGGTGTTAGTGCGGGGGAATAAACCTTGCAAGCTTGCAATTGCACGCGCTGCCCACACGAGCGACACGCGCTGGGCGGCCCAGATATCCTAGTATGACGTCACGACTTATTGGAGGTTTACGTGTTTTCTCGCGTTTAGTTACAACTTCGGGGAAAACAAACGTGGTATTCAAATTCACGGGATAAAAATACGTCAAAATTCACGTGTAGCTCAATGTTTTTTCAATAAGTGTTTCATCTTCCCTTTAAGCGATGTAACAACACCCAGCACATTTGGAATCAGCGTCTACGTATGTATGTCTTCCATTCTTCGACTGCGTTTGTCTTATGGCAAAACGATGTGTACCACTTCGCAATTTTTGTGTTATGGATTCTTTTCTTACATGTCTTCCCTAAATTTGCTAAGATTTCGTTTTTTTTTCTTGATTTCTACTAATAAGAGAAGAGACAACACAATTTCTCGTTTCTTATTATTTTTTTTTACACATGGTTATGTTTTTTTGTTTTTTTTTGCGCTTGGAAGGAAGTGGAAAGTTCGTGAGCTTGATGTCGCGAAAACGTGTTCGCGGAAGTGACGTCACACAGATCGCCGTCAGCCGCCGAGAACAGCACAGTGCGCACGCGCGTCCTTTCTCTTCTGCTGGCTTGCTCGTTTGCTCGCTTCAACGCTGCGCGCTCTTGTCTGATTGCAACGGCGAAAGACGCCGATCCAGCAGCCTTGATTCGACAATCCTCGCTCTTCGTTCTGACCAGCGGCCGAACTCGCGTGCTCTGTGGCACGGAAAGTTGACGGGACTCTCTCGCGCGACTCGGCGATTCCGTATTTTTGCCTCGGAGATGGCGGCGTGGGGGACTGCAGGATTTGCCTCTGCCAAACTCCTAGCCACGGGCATTCGCTTCTTGCACACCCGACATCGTATCATGCGGCAGGAGCCCGTGGACGTTTCTTCAGCTGCGGCCGAAGTTGAACGAAAAATTTATCCGGCATAGTAAATATATGCACCGACCATTTTTTTTTTATTGGAGTTTTTGTTGCCATTATTCCCGACATCATCACTCTAATTTAATATTGAGTTCCATCGTTCTGTGCTGTTCTGCGAACTACAAGGCTCGATTGAGAAATCGATAAAAAAAAAAACGGTTCTTCCGACCGTATAACTAATCTACGTACTGTAGGAAGCTGAAATCCTCTCAGATTGTGACGCTAGCGGAGGGAGCAAGATGATAAACCTTGAGAACGTGAGTACCTGGATCAAGAAAAAAAAAGAGAAAGTCGCAATTTGTTTGAGCCAACGTTCATTAAAGCCTAATTGTTTTCAAAAACAATCAAATCTCATTATAGGCGCTAGGGGCATTCATTTTTGTTGAACAAACATCTTAGCAGGAAAATAAAATATTGTCTTTCCGACAAGTTTGTTTTACTGAAATAAGTGCCACTGGCTCCCACAATGTTATTTCTTAATTAGGCTTGGCGTCCATCGGCTCAGAGAAATGTCGTCGTTCCTTTTATATCTTTTAATTCACATAATGTCATGTTTATACAACATTTTCCTCATCCTGTCCTCACAACCTAGGGTCACATTCTAACAAAGTTTCAGCTTTCTGCAATGTGTAGCTTTTTATGCAGGCCGAAACACCGGGTTTCATTTTCTTCGGTAGAACCCGATAATACTGGGCGTCATCCGTAATAGTAAGCCCTAATTTCAATTCCCCTAGATTGTTTCCTTTAGATCTCAATTTTCTGCCTGTGCACGCCTTTGCTTCATCCATCGCGTATACTCTAACTGGAAGGAGAAGTGGCACATTTTCAATTTAAAGAAAACGCAATCATGCAGAACTTGCTTTCTGCAGCAGATTACGGGAGATTAGCTTTTGCCGAACACAAGATTGTTTCGCCTGTGGGGTAGAACAATGAGATACGCAGAAAAGGTTCTCTAAAAATTACACTGTCTGTGTTGCTTGACGATCTTAGAGTAATGTCGCAACGCCAGATATGAAATAACTTAAAGTACAAACTTCAGCTGGCTCACCTGCCTCAGGATATTGAGCCTCATATCAAAACTGCTTTCTTCGTATTGCTTTCTGATCACCAGAACATTATACTGCATAACATAGGACTTTATATTTCTTCTCACCATAGGTATTGGGCACTTCAACGCTAAAAGACAGATAGGGATGCACACATGATAAAAGAGCAAAAGCGCAAGGTCAGAGCGCGTTCAATGGGTTTAATTTGCTTCGCCGAAGGCAAAGTACCAACGAAAGAGTGCATTTAACGTTGCGCTTATGAGTTTTAAAGGATTGCCTAAATACTGCAATAACTCACTCTGTTGGCTCTAAGCATCCTAGAAATCCCTAACTCATGACAATACGCTGCCCTTTTCTATATTAAAAAAAGAAATCAAAGATCGCAACACACCCAGCTCGTCAGGGTGATGGGAGGAGCATGTTCCGAAAACCGGACCACTGTCAGACAATAACAGGCGAAGGATAAACCGCGGCTCCGATCGGTAAAACTGCAGAGTGATATCTCGAATGCGTGCGGCTTGTTGCCCATACAGCCCGGACTGTTATTCAACCCAGCGAGCGCGCGATCGAGAGCTGACGACCGAACACATCATTCCCGCCCCGCGGAACAGCAATAAAACATATATATATATATATATATATATATATATATATATATATATATATATATATATATATATATATATATATATATATATATATATATATATATATATATATATATATATATATATATATATATATATATATATATATATATATATATATATATATATATATATATATATATATAGTGAGCCGTTCTTGAGACGATCATTGCAGTATTATGTTCCCTCTCCGCAAAAATGTAACATTTTCCGACAACTCTGATTTCCTCTTATAGTTTACAAAATCATACGCATTTTGTATTAACCACGTTTGCAATCTCAACGAAATGTCGCGTTTTCATTGGGCATATGTCGTCCTGGCGGACAAAACAATGCTCCCCCCATCGCCGAATATGACCTCGATGTGTTCGATCTTTGATGGCTTTCACAGCGAAGCTGTATATGGGTATGGTTCCATGCAATTTCGGTGTCTGTGTGCAAAAACAAAAGGTCAGAGACTGCATGTAAATGCGCTCCACTGTAAGGATATGCATATACGCTTGTCATCTCGATATGCATTTTGTATAAAGAAAGACATCAAGACGTGTGATAATGGAGATACATACAAGAACAATGGGCTTTCTCCCGCTCAAGTCAAATAACGTCACTGCTTTACACATATAAAAACCTGAGCTGTCGAGCAGTGCGTTCCATTGTGTTTTGCAGTAGCTGTGGAAAGAACAGTTATAGTTAGGACTTCCGAAGAACAACGTGCCTATGACGAGCGCCATCGGTCACAATTAGATTTAAAAATAGCAAAAGAATCTCACCAAAGTTGTAATGCAACCCCTTAGTGTATATCATAGTGATCACAAAGGAATCATCACTACCGTTTCAAAATGATGCATATATCCTGTAAATAAATATTTGGTGAAGTGATTTTGTGTGTCTTTTGGTGAAGCATTTGTGGTGGTGCTCTAGAGCTCCACTGGCCAACCACCTTCACAAAGCGGAATGGCTCCTGATACTTTTTAATAGAGAAATCGGCCGCGCATCGCTCTGAGTTTTGAATACTGAGGATGCTTAGAGCCCGCAGAGCGAGTTATTGCCATATGTAGATGATCTAAAACACCCCTGAAGGCACCTTTAAAGAAAGGATCTAAAACCTGGCTTGCGTCGACATGCCATTGCACTGCGTGCACTTCGGCAGTTGACCGAAAGATGTAGCAGTTCATGTTTCAGTCCCCACGCCTTCTCTGACGCCAGGCACGACTAGTGTGATTACCTCACACAGAACGGCAGCCTCTGGACTTTCTTGGTTCTTTAAAACAGCTTCCTCCTCGAGCTTTGCTTCGCCATTGTTTTATATTCTTTTTTTACTTTCAAGTGCATGAACCGAATACAGAACATAGATATGGGCAAGAATCACTACTTCCTCCCCCCTTCCACAAATTCAAAGTTCGTGTCAATCGCTTTTTTGTTGTTGCGGCTTCCATAGAAGCGTTGAAATTTGATGCGATCAGCGCAGTCTATTTACGATCGTCTCTCATGGGTACTCGAGACCGGTTTTGCTCGAGAATGGCCATGATGTGGTATACGGCGCATGCTGTTATTTCTTAGTTGGCGTTTTTCTGTATGTTTACTTTTGACATAACATGTTCTTTTCACCCTCATTTTTTAGACTGTGTAAGACTTATTATTCTATCTCAATATAAAGTACTAATCATGAAACGAGAGATCTTTAGTCATTGAGCATGAATTTAAACAATTCAAGAGCAAAAGAAATCACCACGGCAAAAAGGCATTGCATCTTGAATTTGTGGACGGATATTATCCTAAACATTTTTAAAACCCAAGCTGAGGCTACAAAGAAGAGACAAGCACAAGAATTCTTAATTTGTTTGTTTGTCCTCTCTTTGTAGCCGCAGTCTTGGGTGTTAGAAATCTTAACTTTAACCAGCTCGCCTGCCTTATCACATTATCTCAAATATTGTCCTAACTTCAAATTACAAGATATGCGAGTGATGTAACACAAAACTCAACACCTTAACACGATGCTCCAAGTCGCGAATACTTTTATGAGAACGAGGCAAGGCGTTTCGAGGCCCGTTGCCTCTTCGGGAGCCTCAGAGAGAACGAGTGCATTCTAATTTTCTTAAGAAGCCGCACAAACGGACAAAACGTAAAAGCCAATATTTAGACCTACATATTAGTAAACTTGCCTAAATATATTTCCTGACATGGTGACGCATGAGTATATATTCTAAATTGTTTTTAATAATTGAAACGTAACTTTTGTTCTGGGTATCTTCTCCGTCATTGTAAATAGTAACATAGACCATTTAATGCGATATGCCTCACTTCAATTTGGCTTGATGACTGTAGAGTCGGGTTACATTCTTCAATTAATGTACCTGGGATACATACAATTGTTTGCAGTTTTTAGTGCGAAAGTATTAAATGTCTCATGGAGTGAAGCCGGCGAAAAACGGCAGATATATTCCCATTGGCAGAACGAAACGGCACCTAAATTCTCTTTGGAAAAGGAAAGCGGCACCTAAATTCTCATTGGTCGAGCGAAACGGCACCTAAATTGGGATTCTCATTCTCCCAATCTAACAAAAAGAGAATCACAGCAACGCAGATGCTTCGTCACGGAAGCCGGCGGGGAGCGAAATGTCAAAGCGGACGCTCCTCAGAAATAAAATACAAAAAAGTCAAATTTGGGAGTTTTACGTGCCAAACCAACGACGGCCATCTGGCACGCCCCAGCGGAGGACTGAGGATTAAATTCGACCACCTGGGGATCTTTTGACGTGCAACCGAAAGCTCGGTTACACGCCTTCTCCACAATAAGCCTCCGTCAGATTACGGGAACCTCGGCCGGGATTCAGACCCGCCACCTGGGCATCCGTAGGCCGGCGCTCTCGCCTCGGAGCTACCGAGGCGGCTCACAAAGAAAAGCACAACAATGCAATATATCCGTCACGGAAGCCGCCGTTAAAGACGACGGGGTTCGCCACGCCTGCGCAGTGTGGGAGCGTGATGTCACCGCCGGAGCGCCGTATCCGAAAGGAAGACGTGGCGTGCTGCGCTGCGTGAAATGCGCTGCGCGTAGGAATGCTTTCGGATTTCTACACGCAATCAGTGTGTCTTTCGCGAATGTTTTTAATGACGATTCGGGCGTTGAATGGAAGTCACTAAGCATGTATTAGATTTCAAGTAAAGGTATCTG
>JAZHYW010013093.1:0-19393 GCA_037355805.1 Ixodes ricinus | reverse complement strand
GATGAACTGAGAGTTAGGATTATAGAAGATGGTGAAGGGAAGGTGGTAGTTTTCCTCCTACAAAATTAGTTCTTTCGTAGCTAACTCTAATGAACGTTCTCGGTTCCCAGTCATTACATTAAAAATAACGTGTCACTTTTGTTTTATACTTACTTTTCTGTTTTTGCATTCCGTCGAATATTTCAGGTACCATAATAACATCCGCTGGAAATTTTCCAGGATCATGCAGTCTGTAGCAACGCTACAAAATGTGGGCCTTCTCAACATGCGGTACTCCCTCTTGTGTGAGGCGAGCGCATAATGATTTGTACGCCACATATTTATCTGCGCATATTTACGTAGAGTAAAGCCCTTCATAAAATTTACTCTTCGCGTTTCTTCAAAGTCTCTATCCGAAGGCTTCGGGCTGGGGCGGCCCTAACAACTTACGTTACCAGGTCCTGGCGATGCACAACCGCAGACCGGGAACCAGCCCTAAAGGCTCTGTTAGACTCCGACGTTGAGTGCAGTTAACGAAGCGCAGCGCAGAACGTGCGCCTTCATTGGCCGACGAGCAGGAACTCGATGTCTGCAACCAATCAGTATCTCTCTGCGCTGCGCTACGCCACGTTTACTGCTCTCCACGTCGGAGTTGAACACAGCCCTGTGGCTACGGCGGACACTCGTCATCTGCCGTGGCAATGCTGTCGGCTCTGCTCCGGGACCAAGACCACCCACGAGCAGATATACTCACCGAGGCTGGACGTCGGAGTTTAACACAGCCCTGTGGCTACGGCGGACACAAGTCATCTGCCGTAGGCTCTGCTGTGCGCTCTGCTCCAGGACCAAGACCACCCGCGAGCAGATATACTCAGCGAGGCTGGACGTCGGAGTTGAACACAGCCTGTGGCACGGCGGACACTCGTCATCTGCCGTGGCTCTGCTATGGCATCTGCTCTCGGGACCAAGACCACCCGCGAGCAGATGTACTCAGCGAGGCTGGACGTCGGAGTTGAACACAGCCCTGTGGCTACGGCGGACACTCGTCATCTGCCGTGGCTTTGCTCCGGGACCAAGACTACCCGCGAGCAGATACACTCAGCGAGGCTGGACTAGGAGGTCAGCCACACAACTACGCCCGATGTGCGAAAGTCGACAAGTACTAGAAGTCTCTCCTGCAGTTCCTTCATGACGCAGAACTGAACTCATTTCTTTGACGCCTCGCCTTATTACACCGTGCGGCACACTGCGCGAAAAAAAAAGTACCGGCAACCATTGATGTACGAAGGCGCGAGACATGGGCCAAGGGTTGAGTGCTCCAACGCCCTTTGTTTCTAACGGCCGCACGAGGCACGGACTCGGGCATATTTGACGCTTCTTGTAAGGCAAACAAACACATCAAGGGGCTTTAGAGACGATCGGAGGGACCCTGTGATCACCGCCGCCCCTATAGGGGGTATTCACGGGACGCCATATTGTTGGACGTTGTTCACAGCGCATGCTCAGAACTAGCTCCCATTTATTGTCTTCTAAGAACAATGAATTCTGATTGTGTGGAATGGATGTTGAACGTGCATCCTTGTGCACTCCTCGCAGGCAGTGCAGCCAAAGCTATGGATATCCGTGCGCTCGCGGACCTTGAGCACCGATCAAAGCTGTGCACGCGCGGTGTTCGCTTCTTCTGAAATGCCAGAAAAAGATGTCGTCCTCAAGCATCGTTCTGAGCATGCGCTGCGAACAACGTCCAACAAAATGGCGTTCCGTGAATACCCCCTATTCCTAACCGGTGAGGTAGTTACGGACACTCTGTGGTCAATCTTGCAAAAAAAAAAAATCTTTCATTAGAAATAGGTTGTTTCGATTCGAATCGAGGAGGGTTCATTCCGCCATTCGACATTATTTATTTATTTTAGGATGCAGTCCCCGGAGAACGCGTTACTATTTTGACGCGATATTAACGCGATAGCGTTAAGAAACTCGTGTCTCAGAAGAAGCCGGCGTCGGCGTTGGTGGCGTTGTGACGGGATACTCCTGATTTGTCGATAAGGTCATGACGTCACGAGCCGCATGACTTCGCGCGGGAATTTCAAACAACCCACAACGCCACATGTCAAACGTGACATCACGCGTGGAATGAAAGCGAATAAAACATGACATGTAATGCGAATTAAAGGTCGCCGCATGTCTCAAATGATTTCACTCGATAAGTTAATTTTTAAAGAAATTCTTAAACCTTCAAAAAATTTGAAGAATTCTGGTCGGGATTGAAACAAACTCAAACGACCCTTCGGTCCCGAAACAGACACGCTACTGAATACGCCATGTCCGCCGCATTTCATGCTCACTGGCAGGAAGAGCATAAGAAGCGAATGAGAAGGCGATGCGGACGGGGGCACGATAACGCTATCGCGTTCCACTCTTAAAGGCAGAAGCGTTTTTTTTTTTACTGTTTTGTCAAGAAATAATATAGTAAGGGTGCTGGCGAGCTGGTGAATGTTAACCATGTTGAATAAACCTGAGACTGGGGCAGAAATGAACATATAAGTCGAAGGAACAGAAAAGGGCAGGAAAGTGATTTTTAATATTTACAAAAGTTGGGGCATCAATCCATGCTGTGAAGACGGTTGGAGAGCGAAGCTTTGGTATCACCCGCAACGATTGCTCATTGCACTATACACCCTTCTAAGGCGAAAGCCTGACTTGTCCCATTGAGCGAAATATCGGAGTAAATGGCCGCAAAAACGTGATTGCACGGCACGCGCCGAACAATGGGCGTCCCTACTTGTCCCACTATATTCGCGTCATCCTTGCTGTCGTCCTAAACGTCGTCCACCTCTAGGACGACCTCACTTGCTCACATCACGTGAAAAACAAGCGGCGTCGGTGTTGTTTGTGCACTCTAAGAAAAAAATGGAGGAAAAAGGTAGCAACGGCGCATTTTCCTCCCTTCTACTGACGCGCCCCCAAGCGGACACGAGAAGAAGGGAGGAACGAGACGTTTTTCTCCTTCTCCAGGCAGACGGGAGAAAGCTTCCGCCCTCCCGACTCATCTTCTTTCGGTTTCGTTTTCGAGCACGTCGCGCACGTTGTTTAATAAATGTTGTTGAGTTGATTGAGCTTCAGCGGCAGCGAAGGCCGCCTGTAATTCCGTCTCCCAGTCCAAACGTGCAGAACATTTCGGTTGCATTGACGTTTTTACCACTAATTTTATCAAACGAGCAAACGAAGCCGCTAGAAACAGCGAAGTTCCGGAGCAGTGCCAGCAGCGCTACGTACACTGGGCTAAGATGGCCATCTCCGGATTGCGGAACCCACGCGGAACCATGCGGACCACGCGGAACGATGTGTCCACAGTGGATGTGTCGACGTTGACGACGTTATGGAAATCGCGGAAACTGCGTCCAAGACAGGCAGGTTTTGCTGCCGGGTGCCTGGGTGCCTTCTGTGCTGAGTTCGGTTCTGTTTTCCGATGCCGAGTGCCAACCGGCAGTCAACGTGGTTCTGTATTTCTGCGTGTCAGCAACATAGCAGCAACATCGCGATGGCAGTGTTGTGCGTTGTGAACAGAAGACTGGAATTATCGCCGATGTGACCGTGTGTTCGCGTATCAGTGGTGTAACAACAAGATGAGATGACGTAAACTGTCGGGCATTGATGCCGCTGGTCGGGCCGTGATCGGAGGGGGCGAGGTGTCGCAGGTTGACATTCCGCTTTACATTAAAGAGTTTAAGACCACTTGAGGGATTAGGTGCAATCGATCGACGTGCGGATAGTCATGTTGGAACGCTGGTCTGAACCGTAGCTCCTATCGTACAGTGGCCAATGTGACTGTCGGTTGTCTCCTCCCCGAGAGCGATTGCGCTCTGGGAAAGGACTGAACAGTATGAAAATATGACGGAAAGTACGTATATTTACAGTTTGGAATTTTAGCATTAAGAAAAAATGGTAGGTAAAATCGATAAAAAAAGCTATCCTTTATTTTGCTGTTTAAATATACTACGGTTCCTGAAGAAACTGCCCTCCAAGTGGCGCGCTGGGATGAGCGCTAGAAGTTTTCGAGCTCGCCACGGCGTAGCTCCGTACACTTAACACCTGCCGCAAGTCGCGGCTTTGACTGCATTCAAGTTGATCGAAAAGCGATTTCTCTGCCCGTGAAGCATCACTTCCAGCTGAGTGAATATCCGCTCTACAGAGATTAATTCAAGACGACAATTGCAGCCGCGCGCGAACAGCACAAATAGAAAAACAAACACTACAATAGAAATACTGGCTACGACGTGCCGTGCGGGGAAGCAAACACATGGCTTGGAACCGCATTGGAGCGGCTTGATTTATTGGCTTTCAAATAATTACGGCATGGAGCGTTTACTATTTACTAAGAGATTCATCCCCTGAGCCGTTCAAAATACTCTATAGATGTATGACATTGCTGGAAAAAAATCAACATGCTGGGAATATTTTTTATTGCTTAGGCGGTCACCGAGAAATTCCGTACGTTCAAAACGACCAGTATAAAAGACGGAAACGCAGAGCTCGGAAGTAGTGATCGGGTTAGTGTGCTGTTGTTATTGATGTTTGTATGTGCCGTGTATGTGTATGCGCTCAATGTATATGTTCAGCTGATGCTTGTAGTATGCGTAATGTGTCTACATGTGTGTATAATAAAGGTTCCCGAAGATCCCGAAGCGCAATGGTGGCGTAAGCAAATAAAAATATTTTGTGTAGAACATGAATTGGGCGGTACCTAGCGCCACCTAGCCTAGCTACTTGCAATTACTCTGCTTGACCCTGCCATCTGGTGGCAAGCGATTTAACCTTCTTTCACGCTACGCGATAATTTCATGGTTACCGTACAACAGCGGCTTCGAGTTTGTTCTTTTGAGAGCGGCTTTTGGTTTCGCGGATTGGTTTACCATTCCTCCGTGATGTGCGGTTGACAAAGGAATTGTGACTCGAGGAATAGCAAAGGTAAGACGTAAAGTTTGCGAAGTAACTGGGTATCGGTTGTCTCCGTTTAACATCGCAGTGCTGACGACGAGAAGACCGAGTAACTGCTTTTGAAACGGAAGTTTCTTTACCTGGCGGGGGGGGAGCTGGCTTCGGAAATAAACACAGTTCGCGGAAAGCTCGTGTTACGCTTTTATTTGCTGCTCCTCTCGTCCCGTACAAGAGACGTAGCGTCCTTGTTAAGCCTTATTGAGCTCGATTTGCTCGATTCGGGGCCGCCATAATGAGATGCAGGCGACGGAGGAACTTTGCTCCCCTGCTTTCAGGGACGAAAGTTTCTCCCTTTCTAGAGGAACATAGGTTACAAGACCGTTCCTCCCTTTAAGGAGGACTATATATACCCTTTTTCTAAAAGTGTGGCCGAAAGATGGCCCAAGGAAGGTTGTCGAATCCTGGTTTATCCGCCATGACCCCAAGGCTTGCAATGTAAACCGTGACCCCCTACCGGACATTTACGGGGACCTGTTGGATTAGAGTGGACTGGTTTTGGCGCTCCCCACCACCGGGGCCAGTGCATACTGATGATGCCACCTGGATAGGTGGAGAAACGTCCGTGTTGTAGTTATTTTTGTATTGCGTTAAGCTAGATTAAACTTATTTCATTATGGCTATCCCTGTCTTTTGGAACATGTTTGCAAAAAATATGTCATGAAGCATGATCAGCGTGCGTGATGTCATCAAGCGTCATCGTACGTCATCAGCGTGATCTCACCGCCGCAGCGCCGTGTGCAAAAGTGCGCTTCGGACTTCATCTCTGTTCGCTGTGTGCTTAGTGCGATGGGCTGTGAGGCTACCGCGTCTACATCTACGGCCCCGAAATCGGCAGCATCGTCTACATCTACGGTGGCTTCCGCAGGCAAGCACGGCCACCCACGCAAATACGCCACAGTCTATTTAAGCGTCCTCCTCTAGGCGTCGTTCTCGACGTCGTCCTGGAGGTCGTCCTAGACGTCGTCCAGAAGGTCGTCCTGGAAGTCGTCCTAGACTTCGTCCTTGACTGGCTTTCGCCTTCCTACACGTAAGCAGTCTTTAATGTACTCGTGTAATTTTTTATGGCAAAGGCCACCAGGTGGTGCTTCAGTCTTTTACGTCTCAGAGAACATCCGATATATAAAAATATTGAACAAAGGCCACCTTAACACCGTTGATTGAAATGTAGATCAAACGTTTGGCCACTAATTCTCAAGGTGAACGCCGAAATAACGAAGGAGTGCGAGATCTGTTAAAATGTTTCGAGCATTCTTGTAAACCAACTTGCATCCTCCAAGATGTAATATTGTACTGCCGAAGGCCCTCGTTAAATCTCCAACTTTGTTGTTCGTGTAGCATTTATGTTTTCGAGCACTGGTGACACAAGCAAGCTCAACAGGCTTGCAAAGATGGTGCGGCTGGAGGTCGCTAGGGACGCAAGCGGCAGTTCATGTTTGTAAACAGAAAAACGGTCTATACGAAATGAGTCACGAAAGAAAAGTGAATGCACAATACCAACACTTTTTTATATATGAAAGGCTAGTGACGTCACTCTCCACATCGCAAGCTGCCGTCGCCGCGGCAGCTGGCGCAACAGTAATCTTTACCGCGAAACGTATGCGGTGAGCGCTACGTGCTTCGCATTGTTACCATGAGCGTCATATCATCAATTATCTGGTTCGGATGCTTTTTTTGTGCTTGTTATTTATTTACACAAAAGCTGTGTTGTATGTTGCATGCCTGATATGAACTTTTCGCATCAATCGCTGAAGGATTGTTTACCGGGACGACGACACAAAAAATTCCAGAAATCCGACCTGTGAGCATATACAACTTCGCTGTAAAATGTGTAGTTCAGTGTGGCATAAACCCAGAGTACCCCAGGACCAATTAGGTTTTCTAGTTTTAATTACTGTAAAATTTATACCCCTCTAACGACTTTACCGAGAACAATGGTCCACAAGTAAAATCCGTTAAATAAATGGTTCACATTCTGGTAAACGCTTAGGTACTACCTTGCACTCTTTCCCCACTGGATCAATTTCGCGTGTTGCTCTTCTTTTATTAGGAATGTCTAATTATAGTGCGGTGTGTTTCTTCTTTCTTTAATTTTTAACCTGCCGTCCGTGGTTTTATATGTCGAGTTACTTTTCTTTCGAGTAATACACCTGTATTGGTAGTATATTTCGAGAACTCCGGGTGCTCAATGTTTCCGGAGCACGAAACATGAGTGATGGCTATCAACAACGAGTCGTTAATTATTAAAGCGGGGCGTGAATCCAGAGTCTAATTAAAAAGAAGAAGTAATCTTCGAATTAAAAACCAGGCGGAGATTAACAGCCTCCCTTAGATAGGAAATAAAGGTTTACTTTATTTTATAATGTGTTCTTTGTTCTTTATAAATGAGCCCGGAGTATGAGAAAAGAGAGGCAGCGACTAGAGGTGGGGCACGGTGCTAACATCTCGGCGGCGTTACGAATTTCTCGAGGCAGGTGTCTTGAACGTGTTGAAAGAAGACACAAGAAAAACAACAAAAAAATCTCAATGCAAACTACACGAAAGATGGAGAAGGAACTAAAAAACGAGAGTGATAAACGGCGACGAAGATGCGTCATAAAAACGAGTTAGCTTCAGAGGCCGTTCAGACTTAATTCCGCTCATTAAACAAACCCTTCGTGAAAGGTGTTTCTGTCAGCATATTACCAGGGCTGTTTTGACTTCTCGCCTGTTCAAGTTGCCGTTGCGCTCGAAGCAGCTTTCTGCATTTCGCTTCCCATTTCAGCTGGATTTCAGACTTGTCTGGGAAGTTATGAGCACGTATTTGGTACTGAATTAGTGGCAATGAAATGATGTGAAGTCACAAAACGGATATTGTGCATGTACGAAATAATCTAGCAAAAAAGCTTTTTTTTTGCGCTTGCAGGAATTTAGTGTTTGGCGTATGCTACTGACATTAGCATTTAGAAGAGTTTTTGCTAGAATTTTTATGTCAGTTCCCTCTCGCAATATATTACAAACATGTTAGATAGTGAGTCGGTCCGATATAAATGGTGTCCAATAACAATACAGACTCTTATAAAGAACGGGTATAGGCTTGCACTCCTTGTCCCATATAATGCACCCCAAAACTTCAGTTTGATGTACAGCACACTGACGTCGAACCGACGGTGCCAACTTTCACGAGCGGCTTGATAGCAGAGTGGTACAACTTATTAAAATAGCTAATGCACGTGTTACTGACTAAAACTAATAGTGTTTTTTATGGTTCTTTTGCAAAACCTCAGTGTTTTTTTATCGTCTTATCTGTGGCCTATATTCTACTTAATATTTTTACCAAGGGGAAAAATACTTTTCCGGACTACTGTGCGATGGGGAAGAACAAATGGACACACTACCGGAAATTCACTGGGGCACAAGGTACTGTCGTGCCAACACGCTATCGGCCCCTAAAAACGCGATAAGTACGTTGTTCATAAAAAAAATAAAGTCACAAAACACGTACAATCGGCGGCAACATAACCTGGAACAGCCAAGTGCCACGCGTAGGGGCAAAATTCCGAATCGAATTTACATGTTAAAAATACATGTTAAGAATGCGCCAGATAAACACCACCACGTATCAGTCACGGCATATTGATTTCCGCGGACCAACTGAGAAAGATTGCAGCCATAACGAGTTAAGGGACGTCAACGCGTCGTGCAATTAGGTAGCGGACAATTTGCGCATCGAGGAGGAACAGTAGCTGGCGGTAATGAGGATGTGGTAGGAGCTTATAACGCATCCTCAACTTGTGTTTGACTAGAGGCCATGAAAATTACTTCTATTATAGGCTAAAAGGAAGGTGTGACGATCGTCAGGTCGAGACTCGAGAGCGGTCCAGCGATTCAAACCAAGACAGCGGAGTGTAATCTACGCATGTGCGGGCAGCAGCGCTACACTTGCACTCATATGGATACAAAAGAGAATGTTATACAGACACTCCTTTTTGCCGAGCGCAGAGCCGTGAAGCATGCCGGCGAGGGTGGAAGGACGATAGTCGCTCGGAATCTCGTATGCATGCAACGCGGAGTGGAGTTATGGCGCTGCTGTCTGTATTGCCGTGCTACCATGGTGATAGTGACACGAGGCATAAAGCGCGGGACCGCTCTCGGCCGCTGGAAGAACCTAGCGGTCACCACACCTCTGGCTTCTAGCCCGCAATATTATTTTATACAATGCATAAATAGAAGATATGGCTCTTTATTCTAACGTTTCTTTGAATACATTATAGCACCGGAGGAGCCCCACACTGCATGTTTGCCGCTCCAGACTAGACGCCGCTCTGCCAGCCCACACTGTAGCACCATGTTTTTTTGTTTTTTTTTTCACTATAGATTACACTAATCTTTTGTTCGTCCACGTCACCAAACCACGAACTTCGCCTAACAGCTGCGGCGGCCAAAAATAGGCGGTGACTTTACGAACTTCCGCCATGGCTTGCTTGTAAGTAGAAGAAGGACTATACATACATCACCCCATAAGCACTCCCTGCAGAACTGAGTGTACGACACGGGCGCGCGGTTGAACTGAGCGAAGAAAAGCCCATTCGTTGGTTGTATTCAAAATAAGCAAAGTCAAACGGAACTAAAACTGGGCCGAAGATATCGGTGGACACTTTGTTATCCCACTTAGTAACGGAGTGCAGAGCTGCTTGAACCGAGAAGTTCGTTATGAGGTCGCACATTGAACCTGAACACCGTGTGCGGTCCTGCTTCTGGCGTAAGGGTGGCAGGAAGTGAGTCGTTTCGACCAACAAATTGGGCTTTAATATTAACTTTTGATCTAGCTGTTTTTTATAATGTAAGGCTCTCTGGGTAAGTTGATGATCACAGTAAGCTTAGTTTTGCATATTTCTAGGCTGGGGACTCAGCGTCGCGCACGACTCCATATGTTTGTAGTGCGGAATATTCAGATAGATGCCACCGGCGGTAAATTTCCTTTTATTCATTAAGCCCGCAAGCATTGAAACCTGCAGTGTTGGACATGATACTCGACAAAAGTATTTAAGTTAAGTTACTAAATACCTGTTTCATAAAGTATTTAGAATACTACTCAAGTTACTTTCCCTGGCAAATATCTCGATTAGAGTACAAATACTTCGAAATGTAATTCAATTAGTTCCGAAGATACTTCCGCATTGCGTAATGTGCGTCAACTTCAGTGATACTAGAATGCTTCATTTGCAAGCAACATAAGCAAACAAAATAACATTGCAGCGCTATTTTATCCACCCCAGTACAAACAGTATAAATCACTGGTGCATTTTACAATATATTTTTAGACAAATGAGCAAAAAAGAAAGCCCTACCTATAGTCACTTCTCTGATAATCACATCTTGAGGTGGTTTTATAATGCACACCTTGGACGCATCGTTTTACTAAGCGCCTCGAGCCACTATGTCCGGAGTTGACTTTAAACAAATTTTGTATTAAACGAAAAAGAATTACTGAATAACAAGTAGGGCTGACATTTAGCAGGCATGGCACTTGCCGCACTTTCAGTCGGGTACCCCAAACGCTGCGTTTAAAGATGGCTAAACTTAAAAAAAAGACACAGATGGACACGAACAAGCCTCTTTTCTCGCGGTTGTCAATTGGTTTATGTTTTCTTTATACTAAGCTCCACGAACCCCTTCAAAAAGGTGTACAACCTTAGGAGGACTCATAGTTTGCATTTTGAGAGCTCATCCTGCTCGTAGCTTGTTTGCAGTCTTGTTGCGATCACTATGCTCATGAAAGTGTCGTGTTATCGTAGTTTTTACCGTAACAAGGTCATAAACAAATCCGTGTTTTTATATTCTTTTGTTTATTTTATTTGTTTTGTTTGCATTTCAAGTCTGCATCTTTGGTTCTGTGCTTGTTTCTTGTACATTGTTCGGTCGTTTCTGCTTCAAGTTTGCGATCGGTTCATCTTTACGCTGGAGAGTGCAGATTACTATTGGCCTAAAATATTCCAGCAACAATTTTTTGTAACGATTTAAAAATGTGCTTGAGATAATGGGTACCAGATTCTGAGATATGTGATTAAGATAGAGCAGCAAATACTCACGATCAAATGTATCTGCAAGATACCAAATTACTTTCAACTGTAATTAAAATACAGTATCTTTAGTAGCGAATTTGAGATAGGCACAAGTCTGATTGCAACCAACTTAGCATATTCTTAAGAGATTTGTCTTATCTTTAACCAAACGAGGGGTTTGGTTAAAGCTGGTTTCTGGATAATCTTCTAAGATGTCTCTGATACTCCTCGACCGTTCAACATCATCCTTCGACCCGTCCACGGGAATCATAGTAAAGCAACATACAACCACGTCTCTGTAGAAGCGGTACGGCAAATGTTCTTCGAAAAAATTTGAAGCCATCGCAGCTTTGAGATCAAGCACGCATACCAATTTCTTGCCGTGTTGCAGTTGCAAAACCGATGACGGGACCACGTTTCTTCGTGTGGCGGTGAGACTCCGAGTGGTGTCCTCGGGGCTCGTGGCGTACACCAGGTCAAAGATGCCCGTAACGATCCCAAGAAGAACAGGTAGAAAAACACTGAGGAAACACTGGTGGTGCTTTGGTACCAGCGGCGTCGTCTTTCTACTCGCGTCGAATTTGTTCGCTTGCATAGTCAGCTTGCCTGTGTTAGAGAGAACTAGAGGAGGGGTAGTGAGATCAAGCGCCGACGCGCACTATGCAGCGCTGTGAAGCGACAAGCGTGGAAAGGTCCCAGATCGTAGGAAACCGCGCTGCGGTAGCATGGGCTTGAGGATCCGAGCGTTCCGAGTGCCTTCGGCGAGCAGGTTTGGCTTGGCGGTTTGGCAGCGGGACCTGGCTCCCGTTCAAATCTTTCCCCGTTTTCTGTCGCTTATGTTGAATGAAGTGCAATGCTGAATCGACGACAGCAACGATGACGACGACAACGCCAGTAGCGCAGTAGAGCCGCCGTGGCCACGCGCTTCATTCTGACCATGCTTTAGTGCTCTTGTGCCGTCGGCACGAAGTGCGGCAGCACTAAGCGCTCGCTGAGCTGACTAACCCTCCCCTAGTTCGCTTAACCTGTGTGGCCCGCAAGTTTTCAGCAACAGCGGCTTCTTTCACAACCTCTTTCTGCGTCCCGTAGTACGCCATATCCTGCGAGACAAAAACCCGTTGTTTTCAAAGCATGCAGAGTTAAGAATTGAGAAAAACCTCATCAGTTCAATTCATTGTCTACGGTAGACTTTAATATGCACGACCGTTAAAGGGGCCATGAAATGATTTTTCAACTAATTCATTCTTAGCTTTCCTCTTCAACTCAAAAACAAAATGAGAAATCACGTGGTCGTGACGTAGTTTTTTAGCAAGTGGAATCACTCCAAGCTTCCACCATGTTTTTTTTAAAGCACACTATGAAAGTTGTTATTGGGAAGTGATGATAAGCGCCGTCACGGCACTCATTGACCACGAACGCGAATCGAAATATTCGTCGACGGATTGATTGTTGACGAGCTTATACGTTCGAGCTACGCAGTTCTCTTGTCCAATCCATTACTTGGGGTCGGCTGACGTGCTTTGGGTACCGAAAACGTATCGCAGTGCAAAGGCGGAAAGCTTTCGAAGGAAATAAGGTACGAAATAGTCCGCTATATTTCCTAAATTTCAAACTCTAAAGCAGGCTTTTGACTTCCTACGCTCTCTCTTCTGGTCCATTAAAAGATATTCGAACAGTAAAATCCCAGTCTAAAATCATTTTATTAAGCCGGGTTGAATTCTTGTGACAACTACAGCAAGATGCGCGTTGAAGTAAAATTAAGTGTCCTACCGTACTCGCCGTTTTTTCGGTACCATACGGCACCTAATGATTTGTCCTTTAGAATTTGAAAAAAAAAATGAGTGGCCATATTTCAAGTCAAATATTATATTCGCAACTCTCGCGCCCTACAGGGGCGCACTGGTTCCAATCAAAATGTTTGTCATCTGGATGATCGTCGTAGAACAGCAGGACAAGGTAGGGTCTGCAAGGAGTAATTCTAGTTTTGCGAATTCAGAGTGATATAAGGGTTTTACTTTGTACTTCCACGTCAGAAACCTGTAAGCGTGCATCTTTATTGTGAAGCTTACCATCCAGGAGCTATGGAGCGCGATTCTCACACCGCGGTATTATTACCATCACTGAAAGTTGCGAATGTCGCAACTTTCAGCGATGGTAATGGCGCGGTGTGAGAATCGCGCTCCTTAGCTCCTGGATGGCAAGCTTCACAAGGAAGATGCGAAGCTTACACTCTTCTGACACCTTTCTGACTCTTGCATCTCTATGACCCATACACCGGGAAAAAAATAGAAGCTTAAAACAATCAGCATTTCGTTTTTTGTTTTTTTGTAGTGGCGAGTTGGGTGGGAATTATCCACTTGGTCTGTAATCTGGACTCAAAGTTTTAAAAGCCACCAAAGACGCAGCTATAAGCGCGTTGCTTCTAAAGTCACTTGATAAAATGGTTTTTACTCCCGTTAAGAAAACTTCTCGTGAATTACGATGTCTGATTTCCTAGATAAAGGTGACGACGAGTGCAGTGCAGCCATGGTACGCAACGGTACATTGATACAGTCACCGTAGCCACGTCAATGTTTGCCTCAAGCAGGCAGCTGTTTAGCTCTACTCAGCGTTGTTGTGCTTATACAGTAGAAGCTCCGTTCGCAAGTGTTATACCCCCGCTTCAAGTCGTTCTTCTATTCAGTGACATCGGCTTCACGCGGGAACATAGGGAGCAATGCTCGTTGCTGATTCCTCGACCCACTTGACTTTATAAATCAACGGCAAGCGGATGACGACAGGGCACATCGGCGACTTCATTCATCGACGTCTTTATGCGAAGTGAGACGAGGCAGTCATTGCTAATCAGGTTAACTATGTTATTGTTCGCGACGACAATAATCGAAAGGTGCGCCACGTTTCGAAGACTGAATTGACACTACCCCGAAGGCGTTATTTTGAGTAGGCGGCCTTGGTTTCTTTACCCGATACCAATCAGACGGCTTCCAGTGAGACAGCGTGGCGGCGTCGGAGTACTTGAGCGGTTGAGCACAAAGCAGCATAATACTTTTATGCTTATGACCGCATCAACTTCACGTCGCAAGAAAGAGACAACCGTGAAGAAGAGTTGACAACAACACTAGAGAGTTTTAGGGATCCTGAACAAAACACGGTCGATAGACCAAACGATCGGTACCTCGGATCGGGAGCTCAAACCGATCGTTTTCTATG
This sequence comes from Ixodes ricinus, assembly GCA_037355805.1. Lineage (NCBI taxonomy): Eukaryota > Metazoa > Arthropoda > Arachnida > Ixodida > Ixodidae > Ixodes > Ixodes ricinus. The sequence continues at coordinate 5,165 of JAZHYW010013093.1, read as the reverse complement.
AAACCGCTTTTAGAGAACCGCGTTTGCAGACCATCGGTGCAGGTCGCGCGCCCTGGTAATGGGAACGCGCAATGGCTTCGTAAAGTGGGTATAGTGGGGGCAGGTTGTTTTTGGGCGGAGGATTGTTTGGTAGTTTCACAAAACTGAAAGGCAAACATTTCTCTTTTTAGAAATAGTCTGAAGACAAACTTGTGTATACCCATATTTTGTCTCGTGTTGCTAGAATGGGAGTGCTAAATGTGTCGGCGGCGTTCCCACCTTGACTGAACAGTTCGTCTACCAAAGGAGCAGGCGATCTTCGCAGCCATCATGGCGCTAGAACTTCTTGACGATGAGTTCGAATTGGCTTTATTCGGCGAGAAAAACTTAGAAAAAGTCCCTTTATTTGACTTGGCTACCCTAAAAAGAGGTGATTGTCGAGAGTGATACTAGGGACGTTCGACCTCACGTTAATGGATGAAGTGGGTGTGCTGCGCCAACTTCGCTTGCACAAAGCCGACGTAGCTCATCTTCGCTTCGCGCTGCAAACCCCGGACACCCTAACCACCAACAGCTGGATCATTGGACAGGGTTAGAACCCGTGTCGTCGGCGCCTTCATCAAAATGGGAGAGCGACGCTTCAACCAACTCAGATATAGCACATCCCCGCAAACGAAGAAAAACAAACCATATGATTCTAAGAAAGCATTAATGTCTTTTTCACGTTTAGTTTGTGTTTTGTTTATTTCTCGTGAATTAGACTTGATTCTCTCATCGCCACCATGCCATTTCTTCCAGCAACAACCACGAATGCTTTCATTCACGTTTGAAGCTTCTGCAAGCCTCTTCTCAGAGCGAAACAGCTGTTCTATAAACGAGTCAAGACGCTTCTGATGTCAGCCGCTTGGAGCACACGATCACAACTTACGGTTCGGACACTGGACTACGGTAAGGCAGCAGTGACCTCGTGCATGCGCCATTCATACTGAAAAGCCGATCGTATCCTATCGTTTGTGCATAAACGGTTCCCTACAACTGTACTATCTTGAATCGTGACGTAAGGCAGGGGCTAGCATTAAACGATCGAAAAGAAGCGGAAGGCTTGGAGTACAACGCGGCAGCTGCACTAACAGTAAGCACTTGAGCTTGAACACTTTAATGATGATATCACTGCTGGATCCTCACGTTGTTGCAGAGAAACTACCCCGAAGAAAGCAGCTACAACAGAACTTTAAAACGCGAGCCCGGGTAAATAAGGACTGTGGTAAAAAGCAGAAATCTCGCTGCAAAAAGTCGGCAGTGCCGACGACCTATAGTTGCTAGGCGTACGCTGCAATGTTGAAAAATGGTTTCGTTCTTAAAACAACTGAACGGGATTTGCTTGCGGGGTGATATCAATCCATTAAAGGTACACTCTTAATCTGAGGCCGTCAAACGTCACGGCCATAGCCGTGACGTTCAAAGTTTTCAGGACTTGGCTGCGAACTAATCCGGCCCCGTCAAAATAGTCATGTACAACGTCACGGCTGCAGTTGGCCCTTCACCTCTTTGTTGGTGCGAATGGCTGTATAGTCCTTTTTCACATAACCTCGAACCAGCCAGTAACTGACGTACCCTTGACCTGCAGCATTTTTGGATTGCCCGCTGACACAGGGTATGCCACCACAGAGGGTATGGGCAACAAGGCTTAGAAATGGACGTCGTGCGTGAGATAGTTCCGTGTACTTCTTTTTACCGTGTTACAATTTCTGAAAATCTACGGTTGTCTGGCTATTACTGCGTCGTCGTCGGGTGCAAAAACAATTTTAATAATCGTATGAACAATCGCGGAAACTGTGCGATAAGCACAAGAACCTGCAGCGCGAGTATGGCTGCAATGTTATTAAGCTGCACATTTCCCCCAAGGATTCTCATTTATGATGTCACTCGATAGCGAGTGTGAATCGCGAGGGCTTTGTATCTGACTCACCGTCACATTTATGATCACGACTACTTCGTCTACGGCAAGAGGACCGATTCTGACCTGGTGCAGGTGTTCCGATTAGGTTATCACTGCAAGGTATGCTATTGCTCAATGGCAAGTGAAAGGTACGAAAACGTCTACGTTCCACCACTCAAGGTGCAGCTATCAGATGCCGAGAGCTCACTGCATAGATTACATTAAACTGCTCAAAAATTCCTTCGTTGTGGAAACTCAATCTAACCCCCACCGTCTTCGTCCTCGTTCTTTCGTGGAGGCAAGGTGACAGCCTGTGAATTACCCACCTCGATGGAACCGGTCGAAATCCAGCTAAGGTAATGTAGCCCACAATAGCCAAGTCTAGCCAAGTTCCCCCCATACCCACAACGTTGCCTACCCAGATAGCTGTGCTGCCAAAACAGCCAGTATTTCAAAGTTTAAGCCGCTAGACGGCGTCGTCGGCGCCGCAACTACCAAGATGGCGGCGCTCTTAAAGAAAAGAGTCTATAGGTGGCTCCGTAGGCGGCCCTGTAATTTTTGGCGGCCCGTTTGTGCAGGGCCGGCAAAAACGGGCCGGCTATGCGCATAATAGCGGGAAAAAACACTCTGCTCTCCGCTAGATGGCGGCAGTTGAGGCCGCCCAGCGTTCCCCGCGGGCGCAGCCAGCGGGCACGCATGCGCATAACGATCATTTCTCTTCTCGGTGTGCAAGGACGATGAATTTCGAACGTACGAAGTACGAATCTAATCGGAAGCATCTGCGGGTGACATTTGTTTTCTTATCATGGTGATGTAAGCCTATGTTAGAGAATGCGCCGAAGCCGCGGGACAGTGAGTTAGTTCTTCAGGATGCTCACGTCGAAGGATACCAAAGGAATTCGACGCGGGCGGTGTAACCATGAGGAAACATGTGAATGCGATGGGTTCACACGGCCCGCTGATCTGGCGGCACGACCAGCACGACCACCACTACTGAGCCAACTTGGCTGGTGCCGTTACTGCGGGCACAGTCCTCTTCAGCATAACCGACTGGGTAATTATGTAGCTCACTGGCTAATAACGGATTAGAGTCAATTGCTGAAAGAGTTCCTAACTAGTAACTTTTGTTCTCGCCAACAGAGGACAAGTGGGACCCTGTCCTGGACGATACAGGTATCTATACACAATATTTTTGTATTCTAAGAAGCACGTTTGGAATCGCCTCTTTTCATATTATTCGGATACCGGCTGGCGTCGCCGGTGGAAAGCGGAAAACAGGTTTACTTCGTTTCACCTTAGCATGGACTTACCATAACGGCTACAAGCGCGGACTCTTCGCGTTTGACGCCGGCTCGGCTGTGCACAAGCACTCGTGGTGGGTGACAATTTTTAAAGTTATCGGGTCACAGTCGCAGCCCTTACGGTTTGCCTATGGTAAGGTGAGGCAAAGAAAGCTAGCCGGCTATGCCTCGACGGTGGCCACCAGCATTTTACAGCGACAAGGTGTAAATAGTTTATAGGGGGTACTTTTCTCTTGCCGAAGTGTCCGCCGATAGAGCACGGCGTATACGGCGCACTCATCAGCTTGCCGTCCGAGGTATATAGTCGCGCGTCTCGGCCGGCGTCGACGATCGCGTTGAGCAAAGGAGGACGGCCACACAAGGAACATTTATACTAAAATTGATGATGAATGTAACATCTAGAATACACTAAGTTTGCCCTTGTGCGTGCACCCTCGTTTGCTCACGCGACCGTCGACGTCGGCCGAAACGTTCTTTTTGTGTGAATGAGTTTATAAGCTTTTATTAGGCTAACTGAATTTAAGAAATGTATTGTATTAAACAATATTTTTGAAAAAAAAATGTCAAACTATCTGTTTTACAATATTTGACGCAGTTTAGCAAGGTCTTTACCCTGACCTGACCATACTTTTAAATTTAGTAATTACAGAAAGTTAATTATTCAAAATTTTTGACACCATAATTATTTGAACGTCAAACTTTATGAATTTTCATATTAAACAAAATTAGCTTTTTATGTGCAACGTGTAGTTTTTGAGCAACGATTTAGCCGGCGTTTCATGACGCAGCCTGTATGATATAGCCATGGACCTGTAGATCCTGGCAAGTGGACAGCCTCAGCTCCCCTGCCTGGTGGCGTCAAAATTTACTGTTTTGTTCCCACTCTTCAAACTGCCACCAAAGCTATAGGGTCTATCCATATGACGTCAGACTGCTTTTTAATGTCGAGTAACTACAAACAAGCATGGCCGCCGAAAGCAAATGCGGTTATCTAATTGGCGAATTTCTTTTGCTTTCTTTTGTTTTCCGTAGAGCATATGAATAAACGTTATGTTAGCGGCCATGTTTGTGGCCGATGACTCAGCATCTGAATAGACTCTAACGTCCAGCAAGCTACTTTCTAAAAAACCAGCTGTTTGATAAATTTTAGAACGTAATTAAGATACAAGACATGTTCTCTCTCCCTTATTCTCTTATAATAAAATGCTGAAAATTCTTAATCGCAGCAGCATCATGCCTTGACGACAGAGGCAACTGGCCTTCGGACGTGCCGCGGAGACCCGTCTTGTGGCACGAAGCTCCGGCTGACTGCAACACACTTGGCTCGGATAGCGCACCTTCAACTGCGGCGGGTCCTAGTTCGCCAAGTGTGTCAAGTGAAAGCAACGACCATGCTTCCACCAATGTTTCAGCAAGTGACACAAGTTTTCATATACTTTTCTATTTTATTGTTTGAATGTGGTATTTATTACAACAAAGCACCACCTGTATCTTCAGCTGTGCATCTAATTTAAACAAATAAATGGATTGTTTACCTGCGGACCCACTGTTCTTTTAAATGTTTAGAAACCATCGGCCTTGCCCTTGAAACAATTCCTGTATATTTACTTTCCCTAGAGCACTCGGGAAGTCAATCTCTAAAGTATACAAATTGAGCTTGGCAATGCTTTTCCAATATATTTTGCGACTCAAAAATAAAGTTGCGACGTCAGCTGTGTTGGGTGAGCACAATGCATGGATTATCTTTGCGCTTTACTGTTTATGTTTACGCAGTTGAACTTAAAAAGGGGGGCGGGGGGGGGGGGGGGGGGGGGCATAGGCGCTGTCAGCAGAGTGTTGAACCGAAATTTTTATCGGTTCGGTTCCGGTTAGGGTTCACGGATTTCGGTTCAGCTCCGGTTCAGTTCCGGGGAGCGAAAAATAACGGTTCGAACCGGTTTGAACCG